>VYXH01001431.1:53230-64898 GCA_013397275.1 Burhinus bistriatus | reverse complement strand
GATGGTCACAGTTAAAGAGTTGCACTCAACAGCTCAATGTCCAGGCGGCAAACAGTGATGAGTGGAGTTCCTCAGGGGTCAGTATTGGGACTGATGCTGTTTAACATCTTTGTCAGCAACATGGATGGTGAGATTGAGTGCACCTCAGTAAGTTTGACAATGACACTAATGTATGTGGTCTGATAACACACTAGAGGGAAGGGATGCCATCCAGAGGGACCTGGACAGGCTCGAGAGGTGGACCTCATGAAGTTCAACAAGGCCAAGTACAAGGTCCTACACATGGGTCAGGGCAATCCCAAGCACAAATACAGGCTGAGCAAAGAATGGACTGAGAGCAGCACTGATGAGAAGAACCTTGCAGTGTTGCTTGATGAGAAGCTCAGTGTGACCTGTCAATGTGCACTTGCACCCCAGAAAGCCAACCGTATCCCGAGCTGCATCAAAAGAAGTGTGGCCAGCAAGTCGAAGGAGGTGATTTTCCGTCTCTACTCCANGAAACCAAGTTAAGCAGGAGTGTTGACCTGTTTGAGGGTAGGAAAGCTCTACAGAGGGATCTGGACAGGCTGGGTCAATGGGACAAGGCCAATGGTATGAGATTTAATAAGGCCAAGTGCCGGGTCCTGCACTTGGGTCACAACAACCCCATGCAGCGCTAGAGGCTTAGGGAAGAGTGACTGGAAAGCTGTCTGGCAGAAAAGGACCTGGGGGTTGACAGCCGGCTGAATATGAGCCAGCAGTGTGCGCAGGTGGCCAAGAAGGCCAAGAGCATCCTGGTTTATGTCAGGAATAGTGTGTCCAGCAGGACTCGGGAAGTGATCATCCCCCTGTACTCGGCACTGCTGAGGCTCCGCCTTGAATACTGTGTTCAGTTTTGGGTCCCTCACTACAAGAAAGACATTGAGGTGCTGCAGCATGTCCAGAGAAGGGCAACAAAACTGGTGAAGGGTCTAGAGAACAAGTGTTATGAGGTGTGGCTGAGGAAACTGGGGTTGTTTAGTCTGGAGAAAAGGACGCTGAAGGGAGACCTTATCGCTCTCTACAACTACCTGAAAGGAGGCTGTAAAGAGGTGGGTGTTGGTCTCTACTCTCAAGTAACAAGTGATAGGACAAGAGGAAACGGCCTCAAGTTGTGCCAGGCGAGGTTTAGATTGGATATTAGGAAAAATTTCTTCACTGAAAGGGTTATCAAACATTGGAACAGGCTGCCCAGGAAAGTGGTGGAATCACCATCCCTGGAGGTATTTAGAAGATGTGTAGATGTGGTGCTGAGGGACATGGTTTAGTGGTGGTTTTGGCAGCGTTATGTTGATGGTTGGACTTGATCTTAAAGGTCCTTTCCAACCTAGGTAATTCTATGATTCTATAATCTGTAGGGTCCCTTCCAACCCAAACCATTCCATGAATCTATGATTCTAATTCTTCAAAATGATAATAAATTTTTTCAGTAGTATTTCTTTTGGAATCCTGATTTGGACCAAAAAGCTAAATTTAAAAGCCAAAATAAAGTAAGTCTGTATGGCATAAATGTGCCAAGTTTTGACCAGTGGTACCAAGGTAGCTGTTTTCTGTACTTTCCCAAAGAATACATCTCTACCGAGTCCTTCTTTTAGGACCCAGATGTTGGGACTCAGTTAAGACCTGGGTTCACCATTACTCTGCTTTTGAAGTAATAAAGAATGGGATTTAACTTGTGTCCCTCCTACATTTGTTTTATGGCAAGTCATTTCCCTAGATGCTGTGGTAAACTGGAACCTAACTGACAATGGCAACGAAGAAATGGAAGCAGATGGCGGAGTCTGGGCAGATCCAAAATTCTCTGTGATAGTATCATGTTGCTTTCACTCCATATGTAGTACATTTCCAGTCTTAAACACATTAGTTATCCCATCCCATTCCAATCCAGCAAAGCAGTTAAGCGTATGCTTAAGTCAAATTGCTGTCAGTCTGATTTAAGCAGCACTTAAGCAAAGCACATTCTTAAATGCTTATATGACTGTGGAGGGATTGAAACACGTGCTTAATGTTCAACACATTGTTGCTGGATGGGAACTTTGAAAATGGAAAGGGACTGAAGCTATTTTTCTTCATTGTACCAGTGCTTATTCCTGCAGATATGCTGATGGCTGTTAGAATAGGATGAGGTTAGTTCAGACTGAGTTCAGTAGGATTGCTCTCATATCAACTTGTTCAAGTTCATAAACTTTTCAAGGAAGGAAAGTCTATTGCTGTGGTGAATTCTGAAGGGTGTGGTAAACCACAGTTAGTGCAGCTGAAAGAATAGAAAAAACAATGAATTTCAAAATAGTATGGTTCTTAAGATGGTTTTCTCTTGGATAGTTAGTGAGGTCTGAATAATAACATAGAAAGGTTAACTCGGGAAATTCACTTGTACCTTCAGCAGTAAACGGAGAGTATATTTTTGATCAAGAAAGTACCAAACAAAGAGGTTTCAATCCTGTTTTGCTTGGAAAAGTTCAATGATACTCGAATTATGCATTTTCATGTGTGTTTCCATAACATATCCTGTTTATTCTTTCACAGCTATGCATAAAAATACGCTTATGACACTGTATTAATCACTTTAGACAATCTGATTATAACTTGTCAAACTTTATTCAAGCATGGTTACCTAGAAAGTTGCATTTAAAATTATTTTTTTCTCAAAGGTTCTCTTCTGTTGTGATTCTCCTGGAGTTTCTTCATTTTCCTTAAGGCTTTATCTCAGGATTCCAGTTAAGCTTAGTTAAAAGGATAATCAAAGATAATTTCCAAACCTTGCCTTTAAAACAATATTTTTATTGTAAAGTCTAAAAAGATAAAAGACTACTGAATAATTTCAGCTGCAGAGGAGAAATGGGAGTCTGACAAATTTAGACTACCTTAGGGGGAGCAGTTGGCCTGCTGAGTGGTAGAAACTTCATCCAGAGAGAAGACTAGGCCAAAAGAAACATCATGAAATTCAGCAAGGAGAAGTGCCATTCACCAATGCTGCCTGGGAACGACCTGAAGAGCAACTTCCATGCAAAGGACCTAGATGGGTGATGGGTGCCAAATTAAAAATGAATCAACAGGGAGTTTTTATCTTGACTAAAAAAAGCCTCATGTCATTTATAATTTAAAAAAAAATAACTATGTACGTGCAGTCATTTGTAGATATTTTTTCTTAAGTACCTGAACTCTGCACAACATTAGGTATGTGAAATCAGCACTATCATTTAGAACCAGAGTATTAACTAGCAGTTAATTTAACTAGAGTAGGTTGATAAATCACAAAAACTAATATAGCATTATCATGCAATGGAGCTATTTGGTTTCTATATGCGCCATGTGTAGTATCAGGTGTGATGCTACTCAACATTTTCATCAATGGTCTGGAAGAAATAGCAAACCAAAACTAATTTACAAGGTGACACAAAGATTACCACAGTGGCAAATGGACAGTGAGGATCCTCCTGGTCACTTGCTAGTCTAGGTCCTTTCAAACATTACACTTCTTGCTACAGTTTAAAGAAAATGTATGGACCTAGAAATAAGATATTCAGTCTACATCTTAAAAAATTGGGGGTTTGTCTCAGTATCAGTGACTCTGAAAGAAAGGAAGGCTTAATAATAGGTAAAGAGAAAGTATGAACCCTGAATGTGATATTGGGGAAACATAAGTGAGTAATATACAAATTATTATATAAAAAATGGAGGTGGGAGTACAAGGTAATTTCATTTACTATGAGACATTGTGAAGTTATTAGCAAATTATTTCATAAAATTTAGGGGTCCAGAGTTTTTAAAGGGAAATTATGGAATTTATTAAAGAATGGGAGAATACTTCAGTGAGATACTTAAAGCTCTCCATCATTTGATTATAAACATGAATACAATAAAAAAGTGTTGTTTGTAAGCAGTGTCTCCACCAAGGAATTGCCTTGTTGATGTGAAAAATTTTATCACCTCTCCAAAATGTGTTTTTTCTATGCTGTGAATATAATAGAGAAAGTGCTTCTGAGTGTTCAGCTCTGCTAGGTTGTTCTGTCTAGCCATTTTCTCATCAAGAAAGGGTTCTTTAATCTAGGGGAGAAAAAAAATAGAAATAATGTCTAGAAACTGGAGCCAGACAAATTCAAAAGGGGCAAAAACATCTTTAACAGCTAGATGGACTGGATCAATGGGAAAAGCAGAAAAAAAAAAAAAAAAGTCAAGAAACATCACAGAGTCCCATTTCTCATTTTTCCTGTTCAAAGCTGGGTGTGTATCAGAAACTGTGCTTTAGTCAAAGGAATTCAATTCTTTATCAAGCACCAGTAACTGAGCTACTGAAGGGTAACTTGGTGAAAACAAATTATTTATGAGGTCCAGAGGTTCAGAATAAATTATCTTATAGCCATAGCCAGCATTGAACTGTATGAATCTATTATTTCAGCTACCATTTTCTGCCTGCTAGTATCCCACCACATCTCTGCAACTGAGTTAACTTCCAATGTTCTACTCATCAATCAGCAAAGCAGTGTTCTTCAAGCACTCCTACAAATAGTAGATAGGCCTCCTAGCTATGTTTTTCGTCCCAGGACTCTTAATTTCCACAGAACAAAAAGCATCAACAGTTGTGTACAGTAATAATAATCTTAAAACTACCCATGCAAAATCCTCGCCTTTTTAAAAAGCTGAAAAGCAGCTTCCCCATAATTATCATATCCTTTCAGTAACAGTGAGAGTGAACAATGAAGAAATCTGTGTAAATAGCCTCAATAAAACATTTATACTATGCTGTAGTATTTCATGTTCATGCTGTAAGTACCTTTACCAGCTTTTGCCTTTCCAATTGCCAGTTTGTAGCCCCAGCCTGCATAGTGCCCTGACCCAGTGAGGCATGTTAAGTATATTGTGGCAAATAAAAATCGGTCTTTGAGTTGTATACCTTTTTATGTCATAATTTTTTCCACAAGTGCATGGGCTCACATTTCCTGGGGGGATTGATGGCCCTAGGCAAGTCCATGGTGTGTTCAGAACCAAAATGGCTCTACCTTATGCTAGAGAGAATTCTTGTCAAGAGTTTGTGAGCTCACTCTTGCTTATTCTTCAACTTTTTAAAGGAGTGGAATAGCCTGCAGTTGTCATACCTTCACCTCAATCTGACTGATTTATTGTCTGATACAAGACAACATGTTTTTAGAAAAAAATATTCTTATTATGTCCATTTAATAATTAAAAGTTCCATTGACTTCTAGGAAGGAGTTGCAAAAGAAATCCATAAAACTGATATTGGAAAGAAAGGTTTTACATTTTAGATTCAAAGAGGAAGTCCAAATGAGAATTTAGAAAGACTGATCTCAAGTTTGTGTGTGATATCTGGGCATACATGCTGGAATGATCCGCATCAGAGCTTGAAACTGGAACTGCAGTGACACTTTTATTTCAGTTGGTGTTTAAGACTATGTAAAGTATGTACTATGCGGTAGTAATGTATTTTTCAGTATTAACGATTTGAAATCTCATACTTGGAGACCTTCCAAGTTTGCATTGTTTCACAGCTGAATCTACAATTCTTCCATGGGAAAAACAAATCCTGGATACTGCTTAGGCAAGTGAGATAAATCACTTAGTTTATCACAACTAAGGTACAATATCACTTTGTTAATTAATTATGCATGTTACAAGATTTTCTTTTACATTGTTGCTTCTATCTTAAAACATATCTCTAAGTCATCAGTGTTCTTTATATGCTGTCTTCCATACAGCTGGAGTTGTTCGTTATCCCTTCAGTTTATTTTTCCTGAGCTGTGATTTTCTGTGTAGAAAAGCACAGATATCGATGGACGTGCGTGATCATATTCCTGTACTCACAGCACGAGATTAGATTTTATTTTCTTCACGACGCTATGGAAAGATAAAACTTTAGTTCCAGAGTAAAATTCTTCCATTATAACAAAAGCTGTTTGAGTAAATACCTAATACAAAGTCTAGCAACCTGAAATGGAATCTGAGAAGTAATTTGGCCATCTTTGTTTATTTACTCCCACTGAGCCTAAGAGTGCTTCTTGGTTTGAAAGGTTTCATTATATCAATTTGAGAGTTATTCAGCTTCTTTTGTGGAAGTAAATCATGCATTCTCTTGCACCTTCAGAAGCAGCAGAATACAGCTGAAAGTGTCCTTGTCTATTAGATAAAGTTGTGAGCATGTCTTTAAATTATCTTTTACTCCCACATGAATAGACATGCTCTCTTAGCATCTCAGTTTAGTATAGCACCATTTCAAATTAACAAAGTGTCCTTAGTGGGGTTCTTCAGTTTCTAAAAAGTTGCAGCTGACATCTCTCTGATAGCCCCCAGGAGGGGTGAAGACAGCACAGTCTCCCTGGACAGGCTGCACCTCTGCCCCGCTGGCCCCGTGGGTAAACCCTTTTACTCAAGTCCTGTCTGAACCTCTTTTCCTTGGTCTAGCTGATGCTTTTTGTCTTTCTGGCTCCCTCTTCTCGACCACCTCCCTGCAAGCACCGGGGGCTGCTGCCAGTCCCGCCGGATCCATCTTTGCCCCAGGCTGAGCCAGCCCGTCCCTATACTTTCTTTCTGGGACCAGCTGTACCAGCTGAATGTTCGCAGATCCAGGGTCTCTATCCTGCTATTCTCCTTACTCATCTTCCTCAGGAACTGGAACTCCACAACTTTGTGGTCACTACTGTAACATCACAGAATAAAATGATGTCTCACTGCATTTAACAGGTTTTGTTAACTGGAATTGTGTTTCTGGCAGTCTATTCAAAATGTAGCCTACAGTTAGTTGAAACAAGTTTCATATAATTTTCTCAGAAAGCAAACATCAACATTTCAGCCTTTTTGGGCAACGGTTTTGTTCCTAATGAGAGTTGTGCTTCAAATCACCCGCCATTAATGAAGTCACTTTATGGGGAAGACTATGCTCCCAAATGTTGCTTGTGAATTAGGAATCAAATGTACTCATCTGTGTAGAGAAGCAGATATTACTTTCCCTGTAACAATTAATAATTTGTGCCCTCACACTGCCAAACCTTGTTGCTTTGCAAGGCCGTCTTTCATGTTGCTCAGTCCTCCCAGAAGTCTAGTTTGATTCTGGGTAGTATCATCTAAATTTCTGGAAAATTCTACCACAAATTGTTAGGTGATATGAGCAGCTTAGCGTTGTCATTGGAAACACTGCTTTCTCTCTCCTTGTGTGTACTCCAAATGCCCATTATGCAAACTGTGACCAAGAGACCAGGCTGTAAGTGTAGCACGGAGGGGAGATGCACTGCGGGAGATGACTGGGTTTCCTCTGTGATACACTGCTGTGGTTATATAACACATAATTTGGGTGTGCAAGATCATTTTTCCTCAATACTTGCTAGTTCTGTGTCAAGAAAAGAAAGCCTTTCTTCCTGTACCACAGTACTCTCCCTTTTCGTTGTTCTTTCTCAACGCACTTTCTCTGTAGCTCTTTTTTATTTCAGTGTTTTTTCTGATCTGTAAGAATAGTCATTGTACCCCGTGCTGTTTTTCTGTCTGAATGGTAGTATCACTTCTGCAGTGATGATCCTCCCAAAATAATAAATCTAAGGCATTACAAACAAAATTTTATAGTTCCCAGATGTATTTGGGTAGAAACTTAGCATTTATACATTTATAATATTCAATGTGAATTCTACTTCTGTAATATAACTATGAAAGATACTAACCTCAGCTTGTCATGAAGGATGTAAGTTTACAGAGCATCAAATTTGCAGAGTTTTGTTAATTTTACAGGCAAAATTACCTTCCAAAATTGTTTCACCTTTTGGGGGGCCTTTTCAGTCCATTTGTGTTGCTTTTCCTGTGACTGTTGCTTAATTAAACCAGACTCTTACTGCTCTGGGAGGGAAAGTAAGCTTATCTTTCCTTTCATGATTTCTAACCATGTTCTTATTATTACTTGTCAACAGGTGTATCTATCAGGTTATACTAAGTACTAGACTGACATCGTCATACCTATAAAGTTGTTTCTTCTTCCAAACATTACTAATAAAGGCTACAGTCTGAGGGACTGCAAGAAAGACAGAAGGGTGATTTAAAAAATATTTTGTTTGGGGTATATTCAGCTCTGAAATTTATTTTCATTTCCTTCTTTACTCTGAAAGAGATGGTAATTACTTAATTCTATGGTAGACTACAAATGAAAAAAGCTCATTTACTCGTAATACCCTGAATGGTTCAGGGTTTGGTGAATTCTACTACAGAAACACATTAATCTAGGTTATATTATACAGTGGATCCTGGGTAGAGCAGTTGTTTACATTTCTTTAGGTCCTGCCACAGAAAGTAGCTTGAGCTGTAAAATAGGCCATGTTTTTATTTATGGGTATAAGTAAAATAAAAAATGGGAAACACAATTTCACATGAAGCTGATAATGAATGCAACCCAGATTACATCTGGCATTATGTGAATATCACATTCATGCTTTATGACGGCTATGGATTTACCTAGCTCTTTAGCACTTCCTGGTACAGCGCATTTCAGACCATGGGACACTCCTACAACTACATGTCCAAATCAGCAACATGCCTAACCTAAATTTTATGCCTGAAACATTCACACATCACTAAAAATGAGCACTAACTGGTTTTTAACCCAGAGTCATATTTCTGGACTCCTTAGTTTCACACAGGGTGGGATTCTTTCAGCATTTACCACTAGTAGGTCTACTTATTTATTTCATAGATATATACGAGGTCTACTGAGATTAATGTGTGGACACACGTTGCTTTGAAATTGGTTTTGAGTCTCGGCCTTTAATTGCTGATGTGTCATGTTTGTTTATTTAATAAAGAAATAAGTGTGAAAAGCAATCTCACTCTTCCTTTCTCTGTCTTGAAAACTTTTCTTTAGCTCTCTGAGAAGTTAATTCTTCACAATCCTGGAGCTGTGAAGCTTTGAAAATATTTAATGTCCAGCAGATTAGATTGTTTGCACATCCTAACACCTCCTGCAGTTAGGAAATTGGATCTTTCCATGAAAATGTCATTTAATTTTTTCTGCACAAACTGCCATTCTATAAGTGGTTCTTTTCCCAGTGGAGACATGGTAGAAAGACTGTCATCATCACCAACACTGTTTAAATTTGGAGTTTAAATAGGCTTTCTAGTAAAGGGCATCAACTATATATCATCCATACACTTTCTGTACTATTTGCAGACTGACAGACCTGAGCTCTGTATTCTGCTCAGGGCTTGCGCGCACGTTTTGTTTTAAGCAGCTGGGACTACTCATAGTGCATCAAGTTAAATACATACACAAGTCTTTTCAGGATGCAAGCCCTGAGAGAACTCCTGACATAACCTTCAAGCTTGAATGCGATCCACCCGGCAGAACACCAGTGGGATTTGCGCACTTTTCTAAGCATTCCACACAGACTTTTCCTGTTGATGCTTGCTCCTTGGCTTTCTCTGATGAAATACGCTGTTGAGTTCAGACAGAGAGAGAGATTTCAGCATTGACATGGGTGGGACGGCTTCAGATTGCTTGCCATCTGCTACTATCATCGTGACGGTTTTGTAATAATATTAAAAGTTTTTAGAAGTGGAAAGGTTTATAATGTCAGAGGGGGTCGGTTCTACCAGAGAGATATGCGAGAATGAAGGGATTATTTGACTCTATTACAAAAGCTCAGTATTTCAATGCATTATTAGGGGTCTAGGTTTCACAATGCATTCTGAGATCCTGATTTCCACCTGTGTTGCCAGGCTTAAAATAGGTAAGCTGGAATTTCATTAGAACGTAAGGATGACCACGTCAAGTGAAACTACAGATCATCTAGCTCACTGCTTCCAAGAGCAACCTGGTGTGAATATCTGCTTCAGAAGATGAGCACCTGCCTTTGGCTGTTTGTTGATATGGTTGGCTGTTTTCTTTAAATTTGGGTAAAATTTTTCAGCCTTTTTTGAGACAGTAGTCAGAAGTTGCCAGACAGAAGTCATGCTGTGTATCTAAGAGAAGAAGTAGTGGCAGGATCAGGAGAAAGCCAAAAGGAAAAATTTAGGAAGATGGAGGGAGGGGGTTGGCAGGAAGAAAAAAAAGATAATGTTAAAAATATTCAAACATTCCACTGATTAGTTATTCCCAGTTCCTCAAGATCCTGTCAGTACTTTAGTTTCAGCTTACATTGGCAGTGCACTTCCTCCACCGCCACAGAGCCACTCACTCAGGATCCTAGCCCACAGGCTTCTCTCTTTCAAAAGGACTCTTCTTATAAGATCTCTTCTGTGGAAAACCACAGGGTTTTTTTGCACACATACACAAACAGAACCATTTTGGGGGTGGGGGGAGTAAGATCGTAGAGCAGATCTAGGCAGGAATTTCTAGCTGTGCCTCTGTACAGACTTTGCAGAGAAAACTGAATCCTGAATCTCAACATTTTCATTTGTAAATGGTTACAATTCTGATAAAGCAACTATCTCTACCCTTTTTCGTGACAGGTTCACATCACTTACAAATACTTTGAAAGAAAAATGCTGTCAGCAATTGAATTCTTCTCCATCTTTTAATCAGTTAACTTTCAAATGATTAGAGCGTTGTGCTATAGATCTAAAGATCCCATCCCTGAAGATGAATCATGCAGAGAGTAAATATAACCCTACAGGATATAGTTCTGAGATTTTTAATTTAAAATAAAAGGAGGAAATTACTTCCAAAAGCAAGTGTTAGTCTCATTAAATCACATTCTTAAAAGTCAGGATACGCCAGCATTATGACTATAGCCTATGTAAATCTAATTCATTCCCCTGACAATTATAGTGTCATGTGATTTTTAAATTTTTTTCCTCCGCAGGAACCAAGTCATATCTACATAGGAAAAAATAAGTTTCAAGGACAGTTCTGGCTAGTCCAACAAGTGAAGCACACCTTATCTCACCCTGCAGAAGTGTTCTGAAGATTGATTTTTTCAATATGTAGAAAGTATTAAAATGTTAGAAAGACATTACCTGAGGAAAAACTTTGAAGAAATTAATTACGTTGCCCTTGGTTCAGGATTTGAATGATGTGTACAAAGATGTACAAAGCCTCTCATTGAATAATGTTGATAAACAGAAATACTAAATCCCTGCTAACAAAGTGAATGTTGCATCACACATATTTAATGGTCAAGTAACCTCAAACTGTTTAATGATTCATAAACATAAAGGAGTGGATGGAATACTGCTCAGGCAGCCTTAGTTTTGGCACTTCCTAATGTCTGAGCACTTGATTTTGCAACCTTAAAATTCATTCCACTGCTATGTCTCTTTTTCACGTAATATGTACGGATATAGGATTTATACAATACAGATTTGTGTCATGATTCAAAATCAGTGTTATATTTGTGATGTAGTTTAAAATATTATTAGAAATAAAAATTAGTTAGCATCAGAAAGAAAAAAACAACCTAGGAAACTAGTTATATAAAGCAGGTCAGAATTTTAACAAATAACATAAATACTCTTGGTCAGATAAGAAGATCTGTCTCTAGAGGTAATGTCCTTAATGACAGAACATACAATGTCCTTCCCAGCCTTCCCCTGTATTGCCTTCTCACTTTTAGCAGTAAGTAAGTAAGAAGTGACTTTTAGTTTGGTCTTCCAGCAGACTTCAGCCACTGCTTATGCATCACTATTCCTTGTGGCACCACTGACTTCATAAAACTCACCGTTA
>VYXH01001431.1:15854-42552 GCA_013397275.1 Burhinus bistriatus | reverse complement strand
GTTCTTCCATTTTCCGTGCACGTATAGGAGTTAAAAGGGTACCCGCCGACTCAAAAGGTCATGCGATATTAAGAGATCTTTGATCTCAGCAGTTACAAACTGCGGTCTGTGCATGTTTGTGTAAGTGTGTGTGTGTGTGTGTGCACGCGCTCATATGCTTTGTTTATATGTACATACATTAATCTGAAATCTGTGCTTTGCTCTCATATGTATGAGGGATACCTTATAGTAAGTTAGTGTGAATCTTGTCATCTTCGAATCAGTAATCAAGTCGCTGTTCATTTATTTAGTTAAATCACTTTGCAAATCTTTAAATCAGTTAATGATTAAGCGCTGCTAAAACTCAATCTCTTGATCTGCCTCAAATCACAAATAAAACTGAACTGCTGCTAAATCATAACTGTGTCTGATACTTTCATCCCGCGACACCCAGGCTACACATCAACAACTCTACCAGTAAATAAAGCAAGTTGAGGACTTTTGCTGCCACCAGGTCATTGCAGACACATTTGCTCTGCCTTTAGCAAACTGTTCTTGGTATGTGCTGTTCCCTGTGGTATGCCTGGACTTTGGTTGGGAGAGTGAGGACTGTCACAGGCCAAACTTCTGTCAGGACTGCGCTAAAAATTAAATGGTTTGGATGGTCAGTACTTCTACCCACATCTCAGCCTTCTTTTTAGGTGGACTTTATGAGCTTGTTGTTGCTGTGCAATACAGCAGGATCCTGGTTTCCTCTTCCTGCAAAGTTGCATCTGTAACTACTGTATTAGAAAAGGACTTGATGACAGCAGGTTCAATACAAGTCAGCACTGTGCCCTGGTAGCCAAGAGGGCAAACCATGTCCTGGGGTGCACCAAACACAGTATAACCAGATGGTCAAAAAGAGGAGATTTCCCCACTGTATTCAGCATTGTTGCAGCCTCACCTTGTACTGTGTGCAGTTCTGGGCCCCACAATTTAAGAAGGATGAAAGGTCCTTGAATGCATCCAAAGGAGGGAAACAAAGCTGGTGAAAGGGCTGGAAGAGATATCCTGTGAGGAGTGGCTAAGGATTCTGGGTTTGTGTAGTTTGGAGAATAGGAGGCTGAGGGACAACCTCATTGCTCTCTACAGCTTCCTGAGGAGGGGAAGTGGAGAGAGAGGTGCTGATCTCTTCTCCCTGGTATGCAGTGACAGCATGCATGGGAATGGTTCAAAGTTGTATGAGGGGAGCTTTAGACTGGACATTAGGAAGCATTTCCTTACTGAGAGGGTGGTCAAACACTGGAACAGGCTTCCTAAAGAGGTGGTCAATGCCCCAGGCCTGTCAGTGTTCAAGAGGCATTTGGACAATGCCCTTAATACCATGCTTTAACCTTCAGTCAGCCCTGAATTGGTCAGGCAGTTGGACTACATGATCATTGTAGATCCCTTCCAACCAAACTATTCTATTCTATTCTATTCTATTCTATTCTATTCTATTCTATTCTATTCTATTCTATTCTATTCTATTCTATTCTATTCTATCCTACCCTATCCTGTTGTCTAGTTAATGAAGTTTATAAGAAGGATAGAATGAAGGTTTGTGATCCCATGGGGTTTTTTTGTTTGTTTTCCTTTATTAGTAGTGCTTGGCTAAGATCTTGATGAGAGGCAACAGTTTTTCTACCCTTCCTTGGAGAAACAAGAAACAAGAAGAAATTGGAAGATATGATCTCTCTTTTATAATATATACTGGAGTGTCTGATGCTATTTGAGGTAAATTCTGTGGCTATAATGTACTGTGACTATTCATGTATTTCAATGGACAAGTCCATTTTAACAAGTATATTTCTAACAGGACTATTTTTATTGGGATTTTTTTTTTTCCTTATCCAGTTCTATTTAAGCATGGTACAGATCTCTATACTGAGGATTAGATCTACTTAAAATCTATATACTCCCCCTTCCTCTCTCTCAAAATATCTTATTTCTCATTATTAAAAACATCCTTTTCCATAGATCTGGAATGTAAGGTTGGGTGGTCTCATTGTCAGGATATAAATAATGTTTCCTTTTACTGTCTTTTAAATTTTTCCTCTTTGAGAACATGGAAATTACCTCTTTGAGTACTTGGAAGAAAAGACCTGCAGAAATGGAAAACTTGTGGTACCATTTTCTGAGACTAGCTATACAGTGCTTACACTGTTAATTGTATATAAAGAGGGACTAGCAGCTACGGGGGAGGGAAAGGTAAAAATGACACTGACTGCTTCAAGATCTGGACATATTATTTCAATTACTACCACCTGAGTTCTTATGCAAGACAAGTACTAACTGTTGTTCAGTCTCATCAGGAAGGTGTTTTTTAAAAAAACAAGACCACATAAAAGACCCTTAAAAACAAAATCAAAAGCTTTTTGACTCTGTGGTACTAAATAAATATTCATTGCATTTTTCCACAATGTTGTAGGTAAATGTTGATTAGTATTTCTCTATGATGTTGTTAGAAGGGTTCGTTTCATTTGAAAGAAGACATTTGTTTTAAAAAGCATACTTAATGATCATAATTTAAATAATTTGTAGACTTTTTATCTTCACTGAGAAAAGTGTCATTTATAGAATACTTCTTACTGAAATAACCAATATTTACATGGTAGACAACTGATATCACCAAATTAGACTGTTTGCCACAGTGCAATATGAAAATAATTTAAATGAGGAAATATTTTGAAATACTCAGAGATCTGCATATTACTTTCATTTTTACATGAAATTTATCAACTATTGGACATATACTACCAGCTAAGAGTGTAAAAATGTTCAGTTATTTGACACTAGTCTTCTGAACTGAAAATATGGCTTAAATACTTTTTCAAATAAAACCGCTATGAAACTAGAGTTGAAGCAAAAACTAACATCAGTTCTCCTTCTCTTAGTGTACATGTGCTTTAAATGCTATGCCTAGAGCCAGTTTGTTTCTCTTCTTACCTCCAGCTCCAATCTTTTGTCGCTGACCCAAACGGGGCTGATCTATGAGACCATGAGAGCCCCACGAAGTCAGATTGGAATGGTACTTGTATTGGAGATGTGGATGAGAAAGATCTCTAAATCTGTACTTCTTAAAGCTAAAAATCATTATTTAATTATTTTGTTCTCCATCAATATAAAAATAACATCTATGATACTCAGAAGAAAGGAATCAAGAAGACAAAAGTTTAATTACACTGCTTTATTTCCTTTGCAGCTGTGTCCTATTAGCTTGCAAACAGTGGGGTATCTCTTTTCAAGCTCTAACCCTCCTACCAATGTATTTTTGACCAAACTGATAATTAAAATCAATTACAGGGGATAGAAGTGATGAAAGGGATATTTTTCCCAACAGAGACCTCTGAATTAAGTTTGCTGCCATACAATAACTTTCTAGTTTACTGGTTACTGATTGCGAGATGCTTATTTGAGATTCTTAAGGGTGAGAGTCACCTTCCTTAAAAAAACCTATTTGGTCTGCATTGGTAGAGAAAGCAGAGAATGGACAAGTTTGTGTAGTACAGACTGGTTGTTTTAATGCACATTTTAAAGAGGTGATTTATACCAGCTAAGTCTGTAATTCTTGCTTGTGTTCAATAGAATATTTAGTGTGTATTACACATAGAATTCAGGCGTAAAGGGTAATGCAAAAAATTAGTTGTTTAGACTGTTTTTTGAAATCCCATTAGGCACATGGTGGTATCTGTGGTAGCACTTGCATGCTTCCGAAAATCTTGGCATGAGCACATTTTGGATGTGCCAGCAATTCTGAATTTATGGGCTAGATATGTCATCCACCTTGGAGGATGTTCTAAGAGCATGCAGTAGTGCTACAAAGCCCAGATTAGGGTCTTTTGTCTTTTGAGCTGTTGAAATAAGCGATTGAGATGTAGTCATTCCATTTTTTTTTCCATTTTTTGTATGTGCTTATAATGTAAAGGATGTAATGGCAAAAATAATGACTATGAGCATTCTAGACAGAAAAAAGAGAACATTTATACGGCTCCTCGGGGCTTTTGAGCTCTTCTCCCTGTGGAAATATACACTAGAAATACTACTGTTTAGGTCTTGTTTGTTAGTTTGTTTGGCAGTATGGAGTTTAACTGTGCAGTGAATGAAAACCAGGAACGAGGTGGATCATGGCTAACATCCACCTGAATGTAGCATGCGGCGCATAACCCAAAAGTCCTGAGACTCAGTCATGATCTTCTAAATTCAGAAGGGAATATACTGCGACACATGTGGTAGTTAAATAATGACCTCCGATCTATATATTAAATGCATTATGAAGGGTTAAAGTTACTTTTAATGACTTTCCATAATCCACTGGAAAGCAGAAACAAATCTCTTTGTTTTTAAAGGCTGATTCTAGAAGATACATTTTTAGAAGTCGGAACATCAGGCAGGATTTCACAGCCTCATTCTTCCAATATTTCTTTCCCTCATTATTATTGCAGAATATGCTCTGTTCCTGCCTTAGCTTTTTCTTTATACCTTTTACTTTCTTTCACAGTCCTTCTGTTGAGAGTTTCTCTTTCATTAGCTTTTAGGCCTCCAGCCTCCGTATACTGTCATGGTCCTTTGGGGTACATTGATCTTTATTCTAGCATTGTCTCACTCACTTGAAGGCTTATCACCAGCATTTCTTTGAAAGGCTGTCCCTAGTTTAGTATCTGAAGGCTAGACAACACGTGATAGACCCTTTAATCTCACCAGCAGAGTCCTAAACCGATATTATCACTATTCTGCTCTTATATTTGTAGGTTTTAGTTAGCTTGGATGTGTAGGAGAGAAACTTTAAAATGGTCATTAAATGTGATTTGTTGACTGTTCTTCAAATTCTCATCTCTATTTTAATAATATGCATGAGTATTGTCATAATTGATAAGGTCATAATGGAATCTTCATTGATGTAACACTACCCATCTGATCTGGCAAACAGATCCTTTTCACTGAATTTTTGAGTGTGTTTTTTAAAAAAAACAAACAAACACCTCCTTCTCCATTAAGCAGTCAGCAGTAATGGATTCATTGTTTTGTTTTTTAAACGATTCTGCTATAAAAACAAAGAGCCATGTGGGAAATCCTGATAGAGTCACCTTGCCTTAGATTATATAATACACTTAACTAACTTGGAATTGAAAAGAAAAAGAAGCATGTGGGGCTTAGCCTTTAGGCTGTTTGTTTAATTTGGAGGAAAATACTCAGCTGTTCAGGCACTACAGCATTACTTTCAGGATGCAATTTGCTCAACAGGCTGATTAGCAAGGGAAAAGAGCAGAGGTGGAAAGGTGGAGAATGGGGATGGGGGAGACTTTTTCTGCAGACTTCGTCTTATCACAGGAAAAAGTTTCAGTGTTTGAGCCAGTTTAGTTCTCATGGAACAGTAAGCAATGTAAGTCCTACCCACTTGATAATGTCTTCTGTGCTACGATTTGCCAGGTTTCCTTTTTAAAGCACCTCAAAGAAAATATGATTATTCATTATTATTTTAGAAGAGTGAATGCATGCTTCTGCTTTGACCCATGGATTCCTGGCTGATGGATGAAATGCCTCTCCATCTTCCTCATAACCACATCTCCCAATTGGGCAGAGCATCAGTAGGAGTCCATCTACAACAATATAATAAAACAATGCACTAAGATTCTTTGGCTGATCCATGCATAAATCATTCTCCTTATTAATGTAAACTGCTCTTTTCTTTGAGAACATATTTCTTGAGGCCAGAAATTAACATAACCTTACTTAGTTCTTTTTAGGTCACCAAGCAATAACTTCTTGCCCAGCTCAATGTCATCTACACTCTGTCTCTGGATCTGTTAGGTTTTTTTCCAGGTCAAAGCTATTTCAAAATTGACATGATGTTTTGAGGCAAGAAAAAAAAATTCTTTGCAGTTGTTTGCTTTATCCTCAATCCATGTTCTCCTCTGCTGCTTCCTCATTCACTTCCCCTCTTCTTTTCCAAGTTTATTTCTAACTGGAGAATGCTTTTTCTAGTTTCCAGTTTATACATATTTGATGCCAGTGTATTACCATTTGTTTTCATATTAGTGTGAGAACTTAAATGATTCTTCTCCCTCCCTAGTGTTTCTACATAAACATATGTATTCCGTGTCTGTTTCCACACTTATTCTTTTTGCTAGGCTGAATGAGCCAATCTCTCTCAGTGTCCTCAGCTAAAATAATCTCTCTGTTCCCTTGGACATCTAATAACACTTTCCTTTATCTCTTCAGTATTGAGTTCAATTTTCTTGAGCATGAGTGACCAGAAAATGTCTCAGCAGTAATTTTAAATATTTTTCCTATGTGTGCTAGTCATATGTTTATCAAACTGTGAAGAATCAGGACTTCAAGCATGCTTATTCATTGATATATATGCATAAGCATACATAGCATCAAAACCTAAACATGGACTGTATGTTTTATATTTCAAATCTAGCACTTTGAAAATATATAGCAGAAGAGGTGGGAAGCAGTGACTATCATGAGCAAGAAGTACTACCTAATTTTAGCAGTACCTGTCTGAAATAGTAAAGATACTGATCTTTTCCTGCTGAGAGTAGCACTGTACAAGCTAATGAGCAATAGGCATAAAGAAAATTCTGATGCAGGCTCATCAGTACCTGATGCAAAAAAATCTGCTTTTATCCTCCAAAGACAGACTGGCTGCGTAATGTCAGTAGTCACTCTTTTGCACCGTAATCCTAAAATGGGGAGCCCATAAGAGATAGCTTTGAAATGAGGTTCTTTGCTGCATTGTTGTGAGCTACTGTGATACCTGCCCTGACTATAAAACACTTTGCAAGGCCTTAGGACTTTAAAAACTTGCCCTCTTAATGTTGATAGAAACTGTTTTGACACAATAAAGACTGTTTTACTAAGCATATCCGGATCCTAATAAGAAAGCAATCCTTTAATACTGGGAAAGTCCAGGCTCTGAAATTGCTTTGATGCAAGTGACTGTCACACAGACACAAAGATGGGCTTGCTGGGATGGGGTGGGGAGTATTAATCCAGCATGCTCTCTGTCTTTCCAGTAATCGTTCATTGCTGAGTTTGTCACAGTCTTCATTATTGCTGACAATGATGCTTTTCTGTGCCTAAGCTTGGTATTTGCATAATGTCCCACAGGTTGCTAAGAAATCTTGCAATACGTGAGAGTGATATTTCTTAGAAAGAATGTAGATATTAAAAAAACAAAATAAAGCAAACAAAAAACCCCAAAACCAATGAAACCCATTCACTTGATTTAACAGATCTAGTTGTAAATGTTTTAGTGATTCCCACCCCTGGAAAGAATGTGCAAACAACTAGAATTTCCTCACTAAAGAGTGGGGAAAACATTATGTGTAAGTTTGATCTAGCTTGTTAACTACCTTGCCTTTATACCCAAAGGTAAGAAAAAGACTCTCCAGAATTTTAATTTGGTCGGCCCTGAAACAGCCAGGCAGTTGGACTAGATGATCGTTATAGGTCTTTTCCAACTGAAATTATTCTATTCTATTCTATTCTATTCTATTCTATTCTATTCTATTCTAAACTCATTTGTCTAAGCTACCTATCTTACAAGGTATAAACTGCTCTCCAGAAGTGCCACTGTCTCAGACTCCATTGATTACAAAAGGGCAGGCAGACAACTCAAGTAGGCTGGGTATTTCAGTTTTACACACCCCAAGACATAAGAAATAAATCCAATGCTATATATGCAAACTGAAGAATGCATATATTTTAGTTCTTATTCTTACCTACTTCTGTTTTGTTTGTCTGGTTTTTTTATTTATTTTATTTTTTCAGTGACAAGAACAGGAAATGAAAAAATGAAGGAAAGAGGAAAATTTGTTTGTAAGAATTCTGTATTAGATCTTCTATGGGGAATTTTAAAAACAAAAATATTTAGGAAGAATATCCTTCTGTTATAGTGAGTTTTATCCTTTGTTCGGACTTAAAGGAAAATATTTAAAAAGTTTTTGCATACAACAGAAGCAAAACAATTGTGCATAATTACTTACTGCATAATTACTTCTATTAAAAATTATTATAACATATCTAAGTCAAAACGACGACCAAAAAACATCCTCATCAGTTGTCTTCTGAGCTCTTATTACACAATATAAAACATTCTTGATTGTACACAATCTGTACTGAGAATCCCTCAAGAAATATTTGCTAACAGAAAAAACTATGAAATGTTTATGCTTTATATTCCCCTTCCTTAGGTAAAACAGTTATTTCTTCTAATTTAAAATTAATTACTTTGCTTATGTTCTGAGTCCAATTTCTCTTTAGAGATGTATTTCTCCTGTACTTATAAACAAAAGCTGCCTTTTGATTCTACCTTCTATCATACTAATTATTAGGTCTGTTTTGCCCAAAACAATAAAAGCTAGTAATAACAGTAAAATATGGGTTCAGGATTATTTATTTTATAATTTATTTACAAAGCAGTTTTGAAAATTAGGTCTCAAGTGATGGAAAAATTATGGTCCTCTAAACAAGAAGCAGTGATGGAAACCAGGCCTCCTGAGCACTAACCTAGCCAGTAACTGGTTATAGACCACCTGGGTGTTCCAGGCACAATGATGAAAAGACATTTCATAAAAAATAAACTGTACAGAGGTAAAACTGAAAGAAAAGAATGGAAGTCTCAGTTTCCTGAAGGCAGAAGTTTTGGTGCTTACTCCAGAGGAGCCAAGGGAGCTGAGCTTTGCTACTTGGGCCCATGCCATTCAGGAAAAAGGCATTTTCTCATTTCTTATTTTTACTTGAGTAGTCACAGCCAAAGAAATGAGACAGACCACCAAATCCAGTTCACTGCAGTTGTAGAAAAACAAAAAAAGGCACTACTCCTGCCTTTTATGTTTTGGCTACTCCTATTCTCTAATTTTCTGGCACCTGCCTTCCTCAAGTACTTTACATATCTAATAAAGATTTCTGTTTATTTTTCTCACTTTCCCCTTCCTTGCATGTACTACCATCTCTCTGACTTTCTTCTTCCTTCACCTGCAGCTCTTGTTAGCTCTCCTGTCTCTGAGCTTTGCTATCCTCTCCCCCTGCTCTTCCTTATTTAACCCCTCAGGCTCCCTGTGCATTTGAGCCTCCCTCTTTCATTCAGTCCAGCTCCATTCACTTCTCGTGCATGATTTCCAACCTGTGACAACTCTTCACCTCACACTCAGACATTAATTCCCTTCTCCTGTATTTAGATTATAAATTTTTTTAAAAATACGAAGCCAAAAGTGCTTTCCAAAATTCATAACTCCTGAATAGAACCATCAGACTAAACAGATTCCCATACCATTGAATATATATTATTTAATGTAGTTCTATTTTTTCTTGAACCTTCATCAAGGGTGAATAATATCAAAATCCATTTCTCCTAAAGTTAGTTTACCATGAGCTTTGATAGGCAAAGTTTCTCTTTCTTGTTTTAAAAAACAATCAATCAAACCAACAAACAAACAATTGTCATGCTTCTGTACCTTTGTTCCAGAAGTTTGCAAAACCAGGTTACAGCAGGTTACATACCTTCATGACTCTAGGAACATGTGCTTCCTTTCAGTTGTCATTGTATTGTTTATAAAACACTTTCTGTCAGAATAAAGCTTTGTGAAACTGTGATAACAAGTTACTTAGTGCTGAGGTCACTGAGGAGTGAATTCACATCATTTTACTTTAGCCATCTTAAAGTTGGGCATCTAGTTCAAGTACATCACTGTGACTCCTGGTACTCTGAGATGAGAGAGCTTGCTGTCTCTCCTGGAACGTAGCTTGCCTGTCTAAGGCATCTTTGTATGGGACGAAGTGCCTATGAGAGGCAGAGTACTTCTTGCAGGGAACAGGGTGGTTATAATGAATAGCTAAAATTAGGGGAGAGAATAACACTATCACTTTCACAAGACCCATCTCCCCCTTATTGGACTTTTTAAAGTGTACCTCACAACCACAGGGCCACCATCTTTAATTTTTTTCCTTCCAAATGAAAGTTCCTAGAAATTCTATGGCAAACTGATTTAGAAAATACTAAAATCCAATTTGTTAAGTGCTGGAGGGTTTTTGTCAACTCAGATTATCTGGTTATCACTTTGGGATGTCATCTGCACTGCTAGGACACTGTTCATGAAGCTGATCTTACAAAAATACTTGCTACAAAATTCTACCTACGTTCATCACGTCTGACAGAAAAATACTCTGTATTCTGTTTAGAATTGCTGCAGGAAACTATGATACTCAGAGAAAATATGGACAATTTTCAAAGTATTGCAAATTGGATTTCCAAAAGCAACAAGAGAAATGAAAAGGTAAAACCCCAAGAATATAAAGACAGATATCACTTTGTTTTCCCTACAATGAGTTTCTGTACCACTTGAGAATGGTAGGCATCACAGCAAATAAAATATTTAGTGTGTGCTTTTCTTTCATATAAGGTTTGATATTGTTGTGTAAATAGTTTTATTTCACTACTTTGTCTCCAGAACTGAGTGATTTCTGTTGGACTGTATTCAAGTAGTTGTCCTAAGAAGATGCGGTAGTAAATCTACTACATCTGATTTTTCCCAACACCCAGGAATTACAAGTTTGGTTCCAAGGAAGATATGTTTAAACAAAAAAATATTGAAAATCTCCCAATTAATTTTTAAGGATATTATTTCAGTTAGCTTTAAGTTTACCATCTTAGCAACAGAATTTGTGTCTCAAGAAGACACGAAAAGAAATAAAAACCTCTCAGAATCCCCCAAGCACTGAAGATCATGTTTAAATAGATTATTTCTGATTTTTTTCTTTCATAACTTTTAATATTCTTCTATTACTTTGCTGCAATTTATGCCTGAAAGAGAAAAGCCCATCAACTTGGGATTTCTTCACTGAAAACATGTTGTTCCAAAATGGTAATGGAAAGAGCGTGGAAACTATGAAAATGCTATCTAACCTCTTCCTTTGGGGCTGTTTTAACCTGTGATTCAGCATGACTGAAAGATTGCTACAGTAGAGATCAGAGAATCACAGATACATAGAGTATAAGAGGTCGCCTAGCTGATTTACCTTCCCGTGTCCTTACACAGAGCAGATATGACTATAATTAAGCTATCTATGGCAGATGATCTGCCCTGGAGATCCAAGGTAGGAGAGATCCCGTAGCCTTTCCAGAAGACCTTTGTAATATTTCACCAACTTTATAGGTACAAACCTTTTCCTAATATTAAATCTACATCTTCTTGGTGACAGATTGAGACATTTTTTTCCCCTTTCACTTTCACACAGAAAGCAAATGACAACCCTTCTTTCCAGGACTTCTTTTTCCATGCAGAAAGATCACTGTTAGTTTTCATATAAATAAGACAATAGTGATGTGGAATCATCTCATGGTAAAATGAAAGGCAAGACTTGACTTTATTCTGGAAGGATTGTGGCTAATAAAACCAAACAAATCAGTCAGCTCATGAAAACTGTTTTCAAAACCTGTGGAAAAGGATATATCATTAGATATTCTCTCAGCACAGAGCATGAGAGACTGAGAAGGATATCTACCTGCTGCCATAGTATTAAAAAATGGTAATTGTTTGTACCTTTTTAGCACACGTGTTCTGCTTTTCATCTTTAAAGTGTTCTAAAGTAGAGGACTGGTTGCCTGCTGCCACTGCTAACACCTGCACGGGTGTGTTTCCAATGTTATACGTCAGATCAGACTGCCAATAGCCTGCATAAATGGGGTTTCCAGTAAACTAGTCAGCTGGAAATAGGATTTCTGAGTAAACCCGTGAGTAGTAGCCTGTGCTGTGAGAATGGAGTCCAGGCCTGTAGACATTCCAGTTGTGGGACATGTGGGAGCAGACGCCAAGCTTTCCCAATCTGCTTCTCGCTGGCTGAGCCCAAAAGTGTGACATCTTCTGAGCCGTTGCTCTGCCCTAGGTCAGGCCGGCTAAGGAAGAAGGTCATGGACAGAATAGCCACGTAACACTGGTGTGTGGCATGGTTTAGGCCTAATATCCCCTCAGGATCAGAAAAGCTGTCCTATCCACCAACCTGCAGTGATAACCCAAAATCCACAGCTAAACTGGATACTATAAAATTTTGAATTCAAGCCTTGGGCTTAAATGTATGCTAAGAAGTCAATTTTGGTCATCATCCTTCCTTGTCCCCGCAACCAGATGGTAAGTTGTACCACATCTACATTTAATCTTGCATTATTTATTACTCTTCATGGAGGATTCTCTAAATCAGATATGATGGTCCACTCCAAGACAGATGTAAAAAGTCTAGCTTGCACAAAATTGTAACTCTGCCTTTTATGCATGAAAAAATCTTTTTGTTTTGTTGGCTCTGTTTCTTCTCCTACAAGATGTAAAGTTGTGAATGCTGTTATACAAATTTAAAGGATATCTAAGACCAGGAAGCACATAAATTTTATTCACGTTTCCTAGTTTCTTTTTATTTCGACTTATCATAATATTCATGTTAGGAGTCAGAAAGGATGAACTACTCTGTTTTGTAGCTAGTCCTACTTTTTTTTAAATAGTTATCCTTGGAAAGTGAAAGTCCCACTTGAATTTCAGGAAATATATAGAAGTGTTTTAGGGAGGCAGACGTATACTAAGGAAGATAAGAGATTAATATTTACATTTAAATGATTGTCTGTGTATTTTTCAGATATCAGAAATAATCCATTTGTGGTTTCTTCTGTGTTTTCCCATTTCCCATATCTATCTTGTATGTCAGGATCCTTTTTTCACTGTTTGAATTGTAACCTGTTGTTCAGCATTGTGAGCTTCTGGAGATATGTGCAAATAATGTGATTTCTAATGCAAAAGAGAATGTGATCGAATTGCCCCTGCCTACATGATTTCTTCATAGTGGTGTTGCCTTAATGTCATACAGATTCTGGGGTTTCATATACCACTAATTTCAACTTGCTTTCTTCATTAAAATTCTAAGAGACAGAAAGCCTTAAAGAGAAAATGACCCCTAATAAGGCAAAGCAGTGGAAATGTTACCATGCTTTCCTTTACCCTGAGGCATTTAGCCACTAGAACTTATTTATTTATTAAAACATGTATTTAATGTATAAAATGTGAGTTCTTTTTTTTTTTTCCCAAATACATTTTAGAAGAAAGCAATGAATGAACAGGTTCTAGGAGGTTTGCTTCAATAAATTTAATGGGTGATGAGCTGATATCCTCAGACACTGCCTCCAATCAAGCCCTATATACTCTGCATAGGAAGAGGAATTGACACAATTCTTAGGACAGCATTTTTCAGCAAGTTTTCCTGTTAAATAGGAAAAATTTACTCAAGCCTGAAAAAGCGATAAGCCTGACCCTCCAGCTCTGCTTTGAAAGGTCATTTTGATTAGTATAGGCAAAATTGGAATGTAAATGCATTTTCAATGCCTAGTATCTTTTGGTTTTTAACGGCCGAATGGCCTGAATTTTTGGAAGTGTAAAGTATGTGCAGGTCCTGCTGAACTCAATGGCAGTAACAGGTATCATGAATTCCTGACAATCAGACCATGAGTTTCCTCACTTCTTTCTCTCTTCTCCTCCCTTCCCCCCCTATTTTCTTGTTATGATAATGCCTTTTTGACAAAGAAACTTCAGTCATGATCTGGTAAGTATAATGGCTTTCCTCTCAAGGTTGTATACTGAGAAAACTATTAAAGTTTCCTTTCAATTCTTCAAAACTGAATTATGTTTCAGACAACATTCTAAGTGCATTAGAGGTCCCTTACAGCATCAACCACAGCCAATTGCAATCTGGCCGAAACTATTTAACAGCGCAGAGTTTCGTGTGGTTAAACCCATTATGAATTATCCATAAAGCACCCACACTCAGACTTAGCCCGTGAAATTAAGGTTCTCGGCTATATCCAAAATTTATAAGGGATTGTCACCAAATAATTACTTTTCTCAGGAAAATAAAAGAAAATTTTATTGTTCTAATATTTAGCCAAATTGTTGCTTAGGCATGATGAAGGGACAGAAACAAGGGAGTGGGAAGAAGAAGAAGAAGAAATTGCATCTCTCTTAAATGATTATCATTTATTATGATGCAAATATTTTTAAAACAAAGTAATTTTAAAATTAATTGCTATTATTTTAGATATGAATGAACAACACAGGCTTGAAGCAAATTATACTCAAGCAGAAATCTTCTAGTCACAGAGAAGTAGTGTTTTAACTAGACTGACACATTTAAAGCATGATATACCATTAGTATACAAATACTAGTATATCTATTCATACCTGTGATGTAGAAGAGCTACCCATGTAAAATGTATATACATTTTTATTCTCTACACATATAGACATTACTATCAAAAAATTATCAAATCTACACTAAGGTTCATACTTGTCTAATATCATACCTGAATTAGTTTTACCGGTATAAAACTGCATGTAGCCATAGCAGAGACTTTAAAATGTAAGCTCAAGGGCATTTCTTGACATTTTAATAAGCCATTCAGTTTCTCTTTGCAATAGATTTATGACTTGTATTTATTACTTTGATTCTTTCATCTACCTCACTTTTCCCTTTTATATTAATTTCATATTTAAGATGCACTCTGTCAGAATTTTTAAAAATCATTAGAAACAAATGGTTGAATAAGAAGCCAATGTGACAGAAAAAAATGGCCATGTACAGATATTGTAGGCACGTGACTAGCCTAGAGCAAAAGGGAATCAGTCCTGTTTCCATTTCTTCAAAAGAAGAATAGGAGTGAAGGACAGCAGTGGCATTCTCCACAGCCAGGAAAAATTCACTATGTTGGCAACTGTGATTATACATTTTACTCAGATTCAGTGATGACGTTTTTAGGAATACTTCCATTTTATCAAGACTTTTAAATCATCTACAGAATTGTTTCAGGCTAAAATTGGGGAAGTAATGGGATACTGACTGGATTAATGCTTTGGGTTGAGGTGGCCTACAGGAGAAGGAGGCAGAGAAAGATTACCTCCTGACATTTTCTGAAGTTTAACGTTGACAAGCAGCATTGAAAGAAGGAGTAGTTCAGAAAATGGATGAGATGTTAAATAATAGAAAAGATAATATACTATTATGTAATAGAATAACTCTAAAAAACCCCAATAAGATAGGTCTTTAGTAGAATTAAAATAGCAAGGCCTAGTAACCTAAAGCGCTATAGTCTGTCAAGGAAATACAGGGCAGCTATGACTTTAGACTGTATCAAGGAGAAGAAAAAAACCAGCCAAATCAGCATGTCTTGATATTTAGTTACCCTTGGGAAAAACATAATCATAGCATATTGAAAAGCTGTTTTTTTAAAAAGTAACGTGGTGATCTGACATATACAAAATATGTGCAACCAAAAACCTAAGGAAGTAAAATCACTAAAACCTGCCAAACTTTTAAAGAACTACTGGATTTTTTTTGGCTCAGCAATGGGAATAAATTCTTGTAATCTTTTATCTAAAGTGTTTTATACAATCACATTTAAAAAGATTAAAATTGTGCAAATACAAGCTTAAAGCTATATCCTTTATTTTGCAAGTGTGCTTTTAAACTCAGAATCACAGAACCACAGAATGTTTGAGGTTGGCAGGGACCTCCAGTGGGAATTTAGTCCAACCCTCCTGCTGAAGCAGGGCCACCCAGAGCCAGTTGCTCAGGACTGTGTCCAGACAATTTTTTAATATCTCCAAGGATGGAGACTCCACAACTTCCCTCAACAACCTGTTTCATCTCATTTCTAGATAATCTTAGTTGCTTATTAGTACTGAATAAAATATTTCAACTTTTTTTTTTTTTTAAAAGGTATTTTTGTAAAAAATTAATTAATTTGGGTTGGTTTTTTTTGGGGGGGGGGGCCTGTCCTATCCACAAAATGGAGTTTTATACAGTACGAATAAGAAAGAATGCAAACATACAACTAGGAGCTGAACCTTTTAAATATTAAATTGAAATTGCTCGAGGCGTGCTTTCAACCAGGTATAGAAATAATCGATTTGATAAAATATTACTCTTTGAATCCACCTCTCAGATACCTAAACAGAAAGATGCTGTTAACAAACATGGAGGCAAAAGCAGAAAAATGTAGTTGGCACACATAATGTAATGACAAGGGTGAAATTTCATTTGTCATATAGTAATTTTAAAATCCAAACTAAAAAGAAGTTACCAACAAAAAAAGGTTGACTTTAAGATCAGTCTGGAAAGCAGAAAAAAGTGAGCAGATGAGAGCAGACTAGATACATGAGGAAGAACAAAGAACGATTTAGTTGAACACAAATGGAAACATTCGATGTAGTATTGAACGTACATTATTGCAAAAAATTAAAGATGAGCTTTTACAAATTTAAAAGATGCCAAGATACAGTTTAAAGGATGGAGGAAAGTGACAAAGAAGAAATCAAACCAGAGAATATTTTCTATCACTTATGAGATAGTCAACCATGAAAATGGAAAAGAATAACACATATTCAGTCGATGTTGAAGGTATCTTGCCACAGTTTCCTTGTGTACTACAAGAATAAGGGACTGATGAAGAAGAAAATTAGACCTTTCTATCTTGGAATAGGAAATTATTGACATCTTGAGAATATCTAGTCCAACCCCTGCTCAAGTAGGGTCAGCTACCGCAGGTTGCCCAGGACTGTGTCCAGCCAGCTTTTGAATATGTCCACAGATGGAGATTCCATGACCTTTCTGGGTAAGCTGTTCCAGTATTTGACAGCCCTCACAATAAAAGAGGGTTTTCTTGTGTTCAGATGAAATTAACAATGCTGATACTCGAGAATTTGAATTAGGACAAGTCTTCTTGGTGCTTAATGTCCAACAAGAGCAGCACTAACTGAGAGCCCTCATGGCATTCTTATCCACAGGGCTCCAGCTGTAGACATTCAGACTATGCAGAAAAAGAACCCAACAACACCACAGTTGTGTAGGATGAAGAAAAAGAGAACAATCCATTATCTGTGTCCTGTCTTCTTCTTCCAAAAAGACTGTTCAGACATCTGTAGTTTGTTTTATTATTTTTGTGTCCCCGTGAAGAATGTTCCCTTTCCCTGTGTGTTAAGATAATTAATTCTGTCTCTGGTTCCTTTGAAATGCATGTTACAGGAAAGATGACACTGATATTTAAAAAGGTTCATACAATTTAGGAAGTAAGCCCAAAAAGGGCCTTCATTAGTTCAGAACAATTCCATACTGTAAGGTAAGGCATAGGAAAGACCAGACAGACCAAAGAGTTTGCAGCGTCAGAGGACCCTGCAGTATTTTGCAGAGAATTGATTAGGTAAGTTATGCTGTATGAGGCAGAGGAAAGCAGAAATAACACCAATCTGTTTGGGAGCCTTGCCAGTCTCATCAGGGAGAAAATTTCTCCCTACATCAAATCCAGCAATCAGCATAGCTTTGTGAGCAAGACAAATCAGCCAAGTCAACTGAGAGGTTTTCCTATCCTATGTAATATCACATTTCTTATAGTCCTGAGGATTATGAGAAATCATTCAGGAAACGATATTAACCATATGACAAGAAGAATCCTTCCCTCAGTCCCCTGACGGACTGCAAAGGGAATCCTGCCAGAAGGAAATTTGATGTGTTGACAACACACAGACATAAGACTTGTATCTTTGTAATCGTGTCCAAAAGAGGGCTGGAGCTGATAACACTGTGTGACTTTGAAATCATGGGAGCCCAGATCATTTCACACGTTATTCTCCCTCCTGTCTGATTTTCACAGGTTGATGATCTAGCTGGCTGGCTCCAAGATTTATACAGTGTATGCATTCAGGATACTTTGAGCTATCATGTGAATCTGAACCCCGAGCCAGCTTGATAATGTAAGAGTACTTATGCACTAGAGCCAATGCATGCAGATTGTCTCCGTGAAAGACATAAAAAGATAACTTTGGTCTATTACTAAAATAACCTTCAGATAATTAGGTGATATATATATAATGTAATTTCATATAACTACTGGCACTCTTCAGTATAAAATAGATGCTTCTATCAGCCTCCACCCTCTCTACACCTCTAAACACCTGTTTTTGTTTTCCACTTATTTTTTCAGCTTGCTAAGTATATGTCAAGAGCATAAGTTCTAATGAAATGCATAGGGGAATGTATTAAGAAGTAATTAAGCACAGATAAAGAAGCAAACAGTTGCTAGGTGGGATTTTCCAAAATTACTAACTACTGAACTCCCCCATGAAAGCTTCTCTTAGGTAGTATTTGTACTCTTAGGCATCCAAATACCTTTTTAAATGTGGTCTTAAGTTTTAAGCAAGTTTGCAGTATAAAAAATGTCTGATTTATATGTTATTTTAACAGAATCTTGCATTCATCTGTACAGGAAGTCTTCAGAAAACAATTGGCTAGTTTTAGAAGAGATCCTATTCTGGATGCTTAGTTTAATGTATTCCTAAAGAAATATTTATGACAACAGAGAAAGTTCAAATGCAGACTTGTTCAGACCATCAACAGCTGGTTGGTTGCTGTCTCCAGGGACAGCAGAATTAGATCCAACTAATGTATTTTGGTTTAAAATTCAGATTTGTCACAAGCATTAGGTCGTTTCCTGTCAAAGATGAAAGATGAGAATCAGAGGTGTGATCTGAGAACTGATGGTGTGTTCCCAATTTACAGAATGACAGTGCTAGTATATTTGATCTCAGTGTTTTGTAAGCAAGTTCTCTGTTTTTCCACAGAACAATTTACAGGAAACTTTAAGAAGTCAAGTCCTTCTAAAAAGGAAAGGAAGGAAAACAGAAATCTGTTGAAGATACATGTCTCTCTCCTCAAAGCTTGGGATACAATTTGGGTTTTCTTGGCCTTGAATATGATAACTGGAGCTGCAGAGTAAAATGAAGAAAAGCAAAATGCAGAAAAGCAAAACGAAGGCACAAAAAACCCCAATTGAAATTTAAGCACTAGTCCCAGTGAAGCATTACAGTGTTGACATAATATCTTGCATACTCTAAAGCATGTCTTCTGTTCATAAACTTTGCAACTCTGAGTTATACAGTGTATTTTGCAACTATTTCTATATGCCAGTGGTAATCCAGCTCTGCATCGCAAGACATTGAGCATGCCCTGTAAACCAGGTAAGATGAAAACACGCTCAGAACAGCCAGAAAAGTAGCCATTTGGTTGGACCCGAGGACTGATTGTCACAGATGGAGCAATGCACTTCACTCTTAGAGAGAAGCAGCAATACATTTATTGATATAAAAACGGGATTTAACAAAGTTCGATGGTAAATGCGACAGTGTTTTAACAAGATACGAGATGGCAAGGCACACTTGGTTATTTACTGCATAGAGGACAGGGTCAGACAGAGCTGTCAGGGAGACCCTCCCATTGAGTCAAGGTTTCAGAAAGGACTCCCTTGCTTTCTAAACTCCTTCTCAGAGAGGAGTCTAGGTGTGGCTGGATCCAACTCTAGTCCCAGACTTGATCAACAGTTTTTCTAAAGGATTATATGCGTGCAATCAATCCTTTATATCACTTAGCTAAGATTTCAAAGTTCAGCATGTTATTAGTCACTTACTGAGGATCTGTTATGGCAAGGAATCTCTTAACCTCGAGAAATAGTAACCTTGAGCAGCGTCCCAACTCAAAGGGAGATCCTGGCGTGCAGCCCGTTGCTGTTCAGGAGAGCTCAACGGGCTCTTGGGCTGTTCATTATTTATGGGAGTAAGATGATTGACCTACAGTCATATTTACATATTGACCACAGAACCAGCATTCCTTAAGTTAGCCCTTGGCTATTGTGTTGTTATCTGTCTCCCCAAAACCACATTGAGCCCCGGATGCTGCCATCATGACTACATGCACCCATTATGACCGCCACAGGTGGTTATCGCTTGGGCAGAGTTACAGGAGATAAAGATCAGGTGGTGCCTGGAGAGGAGGGAAGCACACCGTTACATTGATATTTACAAATCTTGATTATGACACCACTGTAGTTTGCTATGCACTACTAATGCAACTACTCCATATTTCTCTCCCAACCAGGGAAAAATAAGTCACCCAGCTAACATGATTTAGGAGGCTTGCTGAGTTTCTGTTTGCAAGGCACTTTCAGACCCTCTGGTAGAACATCTGATCTGAATGCTGTGTTCTATTGCTATATACATTATAAAACGTATTTGTCAGATGGTGGCAGGTTATGATCTATGGCCTGAAAGTAATCAGATTGCAGAATATTTTGCAGGGGCAAGATTTCAAGAGAAATAACTCTTGATGGAGCACCTTAGACAAGCAACTCATTTTTACATGTTAATTTACATGTTGAAGCTTAATATAAATGTTAAAACCCTAGATGGCTTTGGAGCAGGAAAAAAATGTTCCCTTGTACTCCCACCTGCTCCAAACCTATGCATAGCCCCAGCACCTACTTTTTTCACAGCACTGGCATTTCTTGGGCTTCCATCACTTTCTCTAAATAAAAATCCTAGGGCACAGAGAGGAGAGTAATTCAGGTGAGGACTTAAGACACATTGCTGTATAGCTGAAGACTGCTGAAATCAGCCAATTATGAATTCATTGAAGTTACAATCGATATTACACTTTCAATTTTATGAATGTTCTTTCCAAAAAAATCTTTTTTTCAACTGTATAGGAAAAAAACCTAATACCCATTCAAGTCCCCCAAACAATTAATTGGACTGCAGAGTGAATGACTGCTTCTGTAGTTTAGTTAAAAGGATGTCCTAATTGCTTGTGGATTGGAAGGCTAAAGGTCTACAGTAACGCATCTGCTAGAGATAAACCATCCTTAAGGAACTGTGCTTTAAATGTCTGAGGGTATTCTGAATGAAAGCTTCAATGGCCATTTTCACACTAATATAATTACATCAGAAGGGGAAAACAGACAGAATTTCCCTAACCAACTTTGTCAAAAAAGCTGAAAAAAATCTATTTGCCTCACTGAAGTAAGAGAATATAAGTGTATCTATGAGCAGCTAGTTAAAACTTTCAGATGGCAAATTATGCATAGACATTTAAATGAGTTTTCATGTGGCATGCTCTGATGAAGGGAATGTCTTCCAGCTGGGATCTAGTCAGAATTGCCGGTAAGCTTTATCGTTGTATTATGATGTAAAATTTATTGTTATATCACTGCATCAGTAATTTGACGATATTACTATTTCTTTTTTACTACCCAGCTTCCTCAGCTGGGCTCTGTATGCTATAAGCTTAATTGCTGAAGATTGTAGAGATTCCCTAACTCCAGCCTTTTTTTTCTGTTATGCTACTTCAACATCTTACCTCACTCTTAATAGCGTTCCTTTAAAAATTAAGCATGGTGAATTCAAGCCCACTGACATTAAATAGATTAGTATTTACTTTTAATCTAGGTTCCATGTTTTAAATGTTTCAGGTTTAGGAAAGAAAAAATTTAATTCAGGGCAAATGTAAACATTAGTCAAATGTGAACTTGAAGTGTACTGAAGAATTGTTACATTCTACCCAATCTCAACCCTTCATTCCTTTTTCCGACTTTCATTTTTATTACTTCATTTTCTTCACTTTCTGACTGCTTGCTGACTCAGCTACCAATATACTTTTAATTTAAATTATAACTCTCACTGACACCAGTGGGAGGTTAGGGTGACAAAGGACTTCCTTGAACCAGGAAGAATACAGAACAAGACTGAGACAGGAAATAACAAGAATGAAAGTACATGGTTATATAGGTTAGATAAGTTCATAGCATGATAATTCAGAATCAGTGATTCTTTGTTTAAATACCTGCTTCAACTTGTACGCCTGTTGCAGTTTCTTGGTGATTTCCACAATGAATGAACAAGCCTATCCACCACCAACCTGGAAAAAATCAGAGGCTAGAACACACAGAGAAAGCGTATATGTGTTTATATATATACACACACACACATATATATTGCTTCTCCAAGTGACAGAGGAGCCAACGAGGAGAGGTGCCATGCTGGACCTTGTTCTCACCAACAAGGAGGGGCTGGTGGGGAATGTCACGCTCAAGGACAGCCTTGGCTGCAATGATCATAAGATGGTGGATTTCAAGATCCTTAGGGTGACAAGGAGGGTGCATAGTAAGCTAGCTACCCTGGAGTTCAGGAGAGCAGACTTTGGCCTCTTCAGGGATCTTCTTGATGGAATACAGTCGGATAAAGCCCTGGAAGGAAGAGGGACTCAAGAAAGCTGGATAATATTCAAGGACCACCTCCTCCAAGCTCAGCAGCGATGCATCCTAACAAAGAGGAAGCCAGGCAAAAACGCCAGGAGTCCTACGTGGACAAAAAAGGAGATCCTGGACAATCTCAAACAGAAAAAGGAAGTCTACAGAGGGTGGGAGAAAGGACAGGTAGCTTGGGAGGAATACAGACAAATTATCTGGACAGACAGGGATCAGGTTAGGAAAGGTAAAGCCCAGATAGAGTTAAATCTGGCCAGGGGCATCAGGGGCAACAAGAAAGCCTTCTATAGGTATATCAGGGACGAAATGAAGACTAGGGAAGATGTGGGCCCACTCAGAAAGGAAACGGGAGACCTGGTCACCCGGGGCACAGACAAGGCTGAGGTACTCGATGGCTTTTTTGCCTTGGTCTTCACTGGTAAAAGCTCTAACCACACTGCCCAAGTTGCAGAAGGTAAAGGAAGGGACTGGGAGAATGACATACTGCCAACTGTGGGAGAAGACCAGGTCTGAGACCAGCTAAGGAACCTGATTGTGCACAAGTCCATGGGACCTGAGGAGATTCAGCCACAGGTCCTGAGAGAACTGGCAGATGTAGTTGTCAAGCCACTATCCATCATATTTGAGAAGTCCTGGTGCTCTGGTGAAGTTCCCACTGACTGGAAAAGGGGGTACATAACCCCCATTTTCAAAGAGGGTAAAAAAAAATGACCTGGGCAACTACAGGCCAGTCAGCCTCACCTCTGTGCCCAGCAAGACCATGGAGCAGATCCTTCTGGAAACTCTGCTAAGACACATGGAAAATAAGGAGGTGATTGGTGGCAGCCAAAGTGGCTTCATTAAGGGCAAATCACGCCTCACAAATTTGGCGTTCTTCTACGACGGCATTACAGTGTTGGTGGATAAGGGAAGAGCAACTGACATCATCTACCTGGACTTGTGCAAAGCATTTGACACTGTCCTGCATGACATCTTTGTCTCTAAATCGGAGAGGCATGGATTTGATGGATGGACCACTTGGTGGATAAGGAATTGGCTGGATGGTTGCAGTCAAAGAGTTGTGGTCAACGGGTCGATGTCAAAGTGGCATGCAGTGATGAGTGGAGTTCCTCAGGGGTCAGTATTGGGACTGGTACTATTTAACATCTTTGTTGATGAGGTGGATGTTGGCACTGAGTGCACCCTCAGCAAGATTGCTGATGACAAACGTGGAGTGGTCGACACACTGGCAGGAAAGGATGCCATCCAGAGGGACCTGGACAGGCTTGAGAGGTGGGGCTGTGTGAACCTCATGAAGTTCAATAAAACCAAAAGCAAGGGCCTGCACGTGAGTTGGGGGGACCCCATGCACAAATACAGGCTGGATAGAGAATGGATCAAGAGCAGCCCCGAGGAGAGGGACTTGGGGGTGTGGTAGATGAGTAGCTCAACATGAGCCAGCAGTGTGCACTCACAGCCCAGGCCAACAGCATCCAGGCCCCATTCCTGGGGGTATTCAAGGTCAGGTTGGATCGGGCTTTCAGCAATCTGATTTAGTACGAGGTGTCCTTGCCTATGACAAGGGGGTTGGAACTAAACAATCTTTAAGGTCCCTTCCAACCTAAACCATTCTACGATTCTATGATATATACTTTCTACACTGGGAATATATATATATATCTATTTCTAGACTTACTTCTACCTAGACTGCTTGTAATCAGTGTTGGAAACACTGCTGGAAACAGGATATTGGGCTAACTGAACCCCTGATCTGAAACTGCATGGCTTTGCTTTTGTTCATAAGTTTGCTTTGGTTCATAAGTTTTCTTACATACACTGGCATATTTTAATCTGTTTTATGGCAGTGGTTCCCATACTATGTTCCATTCTATGTACCCATAGAAATTATTCACATCCACTTACCAGCTTGATGATAGAGTGACATGTGCTTCTTTGACGCTATTCGTTAAAAATACCTCTAAGTTCTGCATCTATTACATGTTTTTCATACTCACTCACTCACTGTTTCCATTATTTTAAGTCATGTTTTCTTTGTGTTTTTCTCTTTCCTACCTTGAAATATTAATCCTTCATTATTTTGTTGTTACCAGTTTCACTTCTTGAGGTCTTGAGTTTTTAAATTTATAGTTATTTTTCTTTCTATTAAATCCTTCCTTAGAACTAGGCACTGTCACCAATTTTAAAAGACATTGCTAGAAAGCATGCGTTTTTGTGTAAAATGTGCATGACAGACCCATAATTTTCAATATTTTTTGTCTATTCTATGATTTTCATGGTTTTTTGGGGAGGATTTGCATTTAATCCTGTGACAGGTTTAGTGTCAGCCATGCTATGATTACTTCAAAAATAGCAGTTTTATTCCTATACAATATCACAAACAAAATTCAGTACATGTAATTTCAGACCTTTGATTCTTATTGCCTTGGTTTTTAAAAGTTGCCACAAAATAAACAACACACCAACATCTGAGGCTTTTGAGATCGGTGAGTAAACTGTATTAAAAAGTTTAATTGTCAAGCTGACATCATGTCAGCCACAGAGAAGGATCAAATATGAATTAATAAACAGAATGATTCATTCTGGTTATACAGACAGCTGTCTAAACTTTGAGTTTGATCTGACATTACACATCAGCATTTTAAAAGGGCAAAATAGAAAATAGTAAAAACACAAGAAAAATCATCATTTATGTTAAACACTGAGGTACATACACATTTCAATAACTACCTAGAAAATATATTACAAGTAGCAAAACCTGCCCCGAATCTCAGCAGATGAAACTTGGTGGCTTTATTCATTAATCTATTAACTTTCTACTGAGCCAGCATTGTGCTAGCATGCAAGTCATTCTCATCAATTCTAATTTCATTCCCTTGTAAAGAAAACATGAGTTTTGGGGATGTACCTGATTAAATATGGTTTCATTTTCTGATCTGTCTTGGATTTTGGAGGGGCTTTTTTTTGTCAGTAAATAGGCAAACTGCTGCCTATTTTTTTACTATTAGTACAAAATGTGCAATGCACGGAGCACATTATGTTATGATGTCCCATGACACGAAGGAGCACTATGGTGAATGTGAACACACCTAACAATCACCAGAGGTCTTATGTTCTGTATTAACTGAGTGAATAAATCAGGTGAGTTTTAACATAGTGTGGGTATTTTGGGTACTTCGGTTTGATTATATATTTTTAATAAAACCTCACTACTGCAATAATAAAGTGTTCCCACTGAAAAGAAAGCTAGCTAGCTTAGCCATGCACTTGGTTTTCCACAGCTGTTGGAAAACTGCACTGAGGCATAATATTCTTAGTCAATGGAAGTTGATTGATTCAGCTGTCTTTATGAGAAGCATGAATTTATAAGTAAACGACTGGAGTCTCCAGAAGCTGGTGTGCACCTGTACTATGTGAGATCTCTGCCTTCAACATGCCCTGCTGGCAAATTCATTTCATTTGGCTTTGCTGCTTAGAAGAATACTAAACCTGAAACCAAAATGGAATACAGGGTCTTCCTTCTCTAAGGACTGCCTTGAAGGGATCCAGATCGTTCTTACCACCATCACCTTGGGAAAATGAAAGCACTAGACAGATAAAAAATAATCTCATAACATGTGTGCAAAGCCATCAGCTAATCTCTTCCCCTCTCAGGACTTTCCCTTTCCCTCTCTAGCAGAGTGTTTGCTTTTATCCCAGCTTCTATGGCAACTTGTGGAAAGGAGCTGAACCTAATCGTGACTGAAAACTTCCTCATTTAATTGAAACAGGATATTGTAATTGATTTTGAAATCCCGAATGGACCAGCGGTTTCCCTGTGGTTTCATTAGGGAAGCAGCATACAGCTTTTAGTGGCTATATTCATGGGGAGCAGTTGAGGCGTTTGAATGGAGAAAGAAGGCATTTAATGGCCCCACCTGTTTGTGTGTACAAGATTGCACGATTATCCACTTGCACCAGCTAAAATGGAAAGAGCTGTCAGAACAATTTAGAACTTTATCCCCTTCTTAATGGCATAAATAAATAAAAATCCATTTCCAATGCAAATTATTCTTGATACCGGCTAAAAGTATTTAACGAATTAGTTATATTTGTACTAAGGCTTTTAAGGTATTCATATTTATCCATGCACTTTGTCTTTAAAAATAATAGTGTAAGGTTTGATACTGACAAAAGCTGTGAGACACATACAGTGTGGGCAGGCGTCTCCAGCACAGTTGAGTGAAACTACCTAAATGCGAACTGGCAATCAGCTTCTCTTGTTATTGCTTTTCTAAGAGTCTGGATAAGAGACTGCCTGTAGTTGATGCCATGGTGCTTTGTAATGTGTCTCTGTCTGAGTATGTTAAAAGACATTGCAAAAAATATTATTTGGAATGCCTTGGGCTAGCACAGCCTCTCTACAGACCCCAACAACAGCTGTCTCACATATTTTAAAAGTGCTGTCTCTACTGGCTTCCTCCCAGCATGAACAGAAAATTACAAAAATAAAAACCTATTGGTACACCCAGCCTTTGTACTTTTTTTTTTTTTTTTTTTTTTTTTTTTTTCTTTTGCTTGAAAAAGTTGTAT
>VYXH01001431.1:0-12430 GCA_013397275.1 Burhinus bistriatus | reverse complement strand
TTTTTTTTTTTTGTGTAAGCATACTTATTTGTGAACCATGGCAAAGAATGAAAACTTCAGAAGATGGGTACAATACAGTGAAGGACAAATCAGCTGTGCAAATTAACCTTGCCTGATCATGCTACTGCATTTAAATCTTGACTTAGAGTGGAATTTGTGTTTCTGATATTAGTTAGCTTCAAATCTTTCCACTAAAACTTCCATAAGACATCAGTAGTACTTGAAGTGATGATCTTTTGCTCTACATGCTTAGGCTTTGAAAACTGAGTCAAACACCATATCTGTTTGGCAAAGACTGTGAAACAAGCGTCATAGTCTCTGATCATTATTGATCTGGTCTGCACGACCAAAAACCCGAAAATGTCTTTGCTCCTTTTATGAACTGCTGAAGTTTACTGTATTTTTACCACACTTTATCAAACTTCTTTCCAGTAGTTTTCTAATGATAATTTCTGATCCAAATTGTCTTCAACCAACTCCCCATGTTTTTTCTAATTCTTTCGAAAAATGCCCAGCTATATGCTTAGTAGCAACACACTGTGATGCTACTAAGGTTACTTATTACCCTCTCTGGGGCATCACCATATGTGTGGATGTTTCGTATCTATTCCACCTACTCAGAATCCTTTCCTTTGTTTGCTCTCTAGTGGATGATTAATGAAATATATAGAAATAAGTAAAATATGCAGTATATGAACATGAAAACAGTTACTCAAACCATTAGATTTAGAAGGTGGGAGGGAGGAACAGAGCACAGATCCATGACTTAAGGTACATACACAGATTCTGTGCCTTGCAAACCTTTAAAGATCCTAACTTTAAAATACAGCTTTACTCTTTTGGCATCTGATCATTTTGTAATTTTATCCTTGTTAGGAATCTTACTGGAATTTTCCCAGGTGTGGAGGTAGAATTTGTTTCCCTGTGGAAGACTGCTGTGCAGACCAAAAGGGAATTTGGTCTCTCAGAATCTGGATGGGACATCTTGCACCTTCTCCTAAAATTTTAATGGAAAAAAAGATTCTCCTGCCTATATTAGTGGAAGTGACCCACACAATGATCAGGTTGTTCAGTTTCTTACATGAACTGAATGAAGTAAAAGGCATTTGCATCATGGATGGTCTATAATTCCTGTTGAAAGTCACGCAGGAGTCACCCTACAGACTATTCACAGGTGATGCACAATGAATACCTTGCCAGTATTGCTAGTACACGATGAAAATCTTGCTGTTACTGCTAGTACACCAATAGTCAGTTCCTAACATAATTTCTTATGCTAGAAGAATACTTTATTCCACCAAGTTGTCTCCAGATGTTACTGAAGCCACTTCTGGGGAAAAAATTGGGAAGGGTAAAATAAGGGTAAAAAAATCTTGACTCCTGGTGTTCAAACGTATCTGCAAATTCAACCTCCTTTGTAAGATAATTTGTTTGAAGTTATGTAAAACTTGGCAGGGAGCCAAGCTTGTTCCAATGGCTGATAATTTCTTTCTCTGGTTATTAGATTTCTGTGTTTGCAATCATTTCTCATTCTGCTAATGCAATGCCATTTCTTGACAGACCACCCATCATCATTTAATTTTGTCTGCTGGGAAAACTGTGCCAGTCTATTCCTCTTCAATGAAGGAGCCATATATCACAAGTTTTTTTAATCCTGATATGCAGTCAGAATTGATTATCCTGTAGTTCTTAACACATACTACTATAAAAGAAAAAGCAGATCTTTTAAAGGCTAGCCATTACTTTTTTTTTATTAATCTTTTGACTTTCCTTAAAAAATTTTTCCAGGCAACTGAACAATATTGCTTTAAATGTGATGTGCAGAATTTGAGTAGATATGATAAATCCAAAGGCAGGTTAAACCCCTGTTAGCCTACATCTTGTCAAGTTATCTTGAAATACTTACATTTGAGAGTAAAATTCAACCATACGGACTTGCAAAATCCTAATCTAAGTTCAATTTACAAATTGTTCTATAGGATTGAAAAGGTGTATAGGGATCATCTGTGTTGAAAAATGGATACTGCACAAATCAGGACACCATATATGTCTTTCTGAAGAATACTTTATATTTAGTATGATTATGAGTGTAAAGGTATTATTAGATGTTAGGAAATGATTTCTACCATGAAGGTAGGCACATTAGAATAGGTCATCCAGGGAGGTTGTGCAGTCTCCATGTTTGGAGATATTCACAATTTACTCAGATAACGTCCCTTGTCTAGAATTGAAGTTAGTCCTTTTCTGAACTGGTGCTTGGAGAAGATGATCATTTAATGGACTCCACCAACCTGAACTATTCTATGGCACCCTAATTTTTTAACCACCTTGTGATCTGGGAACATGATTTAGTGTTTCTTCATATTGCATCAGTCAAATTGCAGATACCACTGAAACTTGAGTTGTTCAGACAGTTTTCAAACAAGGAATTCAGCATCCAGCTCGGCTGTTTGGAATACATCAGGTTTTATTCAAAGCACTCCAGTCATAAAGGCATATTCCTAGTACCTATATACTACTTCTAATATTTGCTGGTTTTTCCTTTCAGATTAAAACTCCATAATAACACTGGATCTAGTTTCAAGATATTCATCTGAACTCTTAAAGAAGTTTATTGTCTAGCATGTATACAGTATCTTTCAATAAACTATTAGGTTACTTTCTGACTTCTATTAATTTAGTGGAACCCAGAGTAAAGCTTTAGCCCTTGCCAGTTACTTCTCAAAACATAGAGGAATGAGTACTTTAATTTGTTCTTTGTGATTCTTGAAAACATCCTTTTGTTACATGGGTAGGAAAGGCTTCTGTAGTTTGTAATGATCCATAATTACATTTCTGCCTTGAAGCAATAACTTCATCCTCAATTTAGCTTCAGTCTTCAAGAGTATAACTAAATATTTCTATGGCACTATAATAAAAAATAACGTTTGTTATAACTGTACATTTATTTGCCTAAAATGTTAACCCACCTTTTTTGCTTTTTTTTTTTTTTTTTCCTGGGAACTTAGATTAGATGTAAAATTAGGTTAGATATTAGGAAGAAATTCTTTACTGTGATGTGGTGAGACACTGGAACAGGCCACCAAGACAAGTTGTGGATGTCCCATCCCTGGAAGTGTTCAAGGCCAGGCTGGATGAGGCTTTGAGTACCCTGGTCTAATGAAAGGCGTCCCTTCCCATGGCAGGGGGGTTGGAACTAGATGATCTTTAAGGTGCCTTCCAACACAACCTATTCTATGGTTTTATGAAATATTTTAGTAAAAATGAACATTAAGCTAATATTAAAGATCATTTGTGGCAAGTGATTTTAATTCATAAATATGAATATTCATATTGCAAACCTGATTCTTGGAATTTATGCTCAACATTCAGGAAAATTAAATAATTCCTTGCAATAAACTTATTAACAACTTCAAAAAATACTATCGTGATTAATACATGGAAGTCCCTTAGTGAATAATTTTGACTAATCCATATGAAAAAATTGCAATTTCCTAGAATATAATCATAAAGGGAAAGATATGAAAATAATATAATAAGGAATTGGTTTATTAATCATTCCGTGGCTCAGACCATATTTGGGTAAATATTTATTCAAGTTACTAAGAGTTTTGTCTGAACAAATGTCTGGAAAATTTCTTCAGAATGTTGTTGTTGAGAAACCTTAAAAGAGAAGGAAGTTGTTGAAGAGAGAGAAGTGAGACAGAATTTCTTGTAAAAGACTGAGGAATGGAGGTCACTGGAAGATGGAGACCTCTAGTGATCTTATTTTAATTTCTTTTTATATCCAGAAAAGGGATGTGGTGAAGAAAAGCTTCATTTTTATACGTCACTGAAAAAATTTGCATCCTTTTTGTTTTCAAAAAGTCAATGAATATTTTAAAAATCTGGCCCTTGAATTTTGAGAACAAGGAGAACAAGGTTCAACTTGGGGTTGAGAGACGACCATTATTACAGTCTCCACTAATTTGGCAAAGGAGTCCTGGATGAGTTAAGGGAAAGAAAAGCGTTTTCTTTTCAAAGCCATAAACACCCTAGGATGTACTACAAGAGCAGTCAGCACAGGGTTGCCAGGCTTTCATGAGTCTCAGGCTTGTAGGGCATATCAGACCCATGGATCACTCTTGCTGTCTAAGTATTTCTCTGAATTGTGCTCTTTGTTTTTTTTAAAAATGATGCCATAAGGATCTTAAGGGTATTTGTACATGGAGATACCTAAAAAAAAAATTGTACCAAAAGAATACCTTATGTAGATGCTCCCATTCCAAAATGATAATTTTTTACAGTTTAGTGTGCACCAGCTGCACACTAAACCACTTTGAAAAAAGGTGTTTACAGAAAGACAGGTGTGCCAGCAAAACAAGAAAAGCTTTACCAGCCAGTAAATATGTTTCAAAAGCATTATCTTATAACAGAAAAAAATCCCCCCTCCCAAAAAAAAAAAAAAAACCCAGAAACCTTCCCCAAGCTGAAAACAGATTTATCCATCACATCTATGAACATACATATTCTCTTGTCTTGCCTTACCTTCTCCTTCTGCTTTCATTTGACCTTCCCTTTCCCCTTGCTGTTCCTTTTTTCCTGTTATAACCAAGACTTTGTGTTCTTAGCTTCTAAGCAGAGAACGTGTTCTATGTCTCAAACATACCTACCTTACTTTTGCGCAGTAAGGATAAAACAGAATTTTAGTTCTGGGATGGTGGTTTTTTTTGTTGTTTTCCAGTGATTAAATTTGATTCATTCTGATTTGGTCTCATAATCCTTTTACTGTATCCCGTTTTACAGGCAGAGTTCAGCTATTCAGCACTTCTGTTTTAATGTCAGTGTAAAATCTCAACTTGATAGGGTAGCACTTACTTGAGCGTGCTGAGGTACACTGAAGCCAGTCTTGAACCTTTTCTATTAGAGAGCACCGTCTCTAATATTTCATTAAACAGTGAAAGGCTACAATAGTTATTTTAACTGAAACCTCCAGTCTTTTTTTTTCCCCCCTGATCTTTAAAAGTCTTTATGCTTTTCCCAAAATTTAAATCTCTGGCTCTACTATATGTTTTTCTTCATCTGATAAGGGCAAATTAGATTTTTTTTATTAAGTGACAAAGCCCTTCGATTCAAAATAATTTTAGTTTCTCTTATATTAGACCTTTATATCTTTCAAACTCCTTCTCATGAATACTTCTCTGGCTTCCTATATCCCACTGTTTTGAGAGAGCATTTGAAAAAGATAACCATATTTTAGTTTTGATGTAGTTCCTTTGCCAAGTTGGCTCTATTGCTGATATATTCTATTTTTCTGTTGAGCTCCTTTTGACGCTTCATTGAGGCAAGCTCAACTCTATCACTTAAGGCAAGAGTGAAGCTAGATACTGAAAAACGGAAGTCTGTGTGACAGGTGTTTCTTATGCCCTGCCTCCCCTGCTTAGTTGATATATCTGTGATATACCCAAATTCTTTAGACCTGTGTTCTGTTATCATCACTAGAAAAAGGAAAAGCAATAACTAGGAACACATAAAGAAACCTTTTTCTAATGCAAAGGCCTATGAAAGGAGAAAGTGGGAAGGAAAAATTAACCTAGTAAATACATAATCATGAATAGGTATAACACCAGTTTGATCCTAATGTCAAAGGTTTTGTAGACACATAGGTAAGTGGGGAGATAAAATCGTAAATTGAATGAGTGTACGTGCGTCTTGGAATGGACAAGGTAAAACTTACAGTGCACTTGTCATTTATTCTTTCATCTATATGCTGTAATTACATTGTTTATAATATACATTGCTGACATTAATTTGTATAGGGAGCAATAGCTGTCAAAAGAGCAACCGTAATACACTTAAAGCATTTTCAAGCACTAAATTCATTAATCAAACTGTTGTTGGGAATCCTGAAACATGCATTTCTCCTCTTATTCATGTTGTCTTGTTTTTATTTTGAGGTGTGATTGCTAAATCAGGTAGGCTGCTTGATGTCCTTTCTGTGTCTGACGTTGAACCATTGTGTGTCAATACATGCTCATACAGCACATGTTGATGTATGTTAATACAGAAATGCTACCAACTCCAAGTGAAGCTTATCTCCATGGGTTTAATAGGCAAACTTGTTCCATGTATTTTCATAAACACAGGCTTTCAGGCTTTTATTCAACTGCAGATGTAGAAATGTGTAGTGAGAGATGAAAAAAACCATGAAGTACTGTAGATGCCACCATGAGCTTTAAGAACAGAATTAAGTTCTTTTATAGCTGAGAATGTACTTATTACCATTTTAACATAAGAAGCCTTCTAAGGTGTTTTTTTTCATTTGAATTGGGAGACTTTAAGGATCTAGTGAAGCATATATTTAATTAGATTAAGTTTTTACTTCAGAAGTTATAGTATATTTAAAATGAACTGCGTTACCTTCGTATTAGGTAGGGACCACACCAGTAAGATTTATTGTAATTTGTATTTTTTATCTTGAAAATAAACTCAGATGAGGAAGTTTACAAGAAGATAAAATGACATATCACGGGAACTTGTAAGCATTTCATGTTAAAACAGTTCAAATAACTTATAGTTTGTTCCAGTGCCAGCTGACTTTAAATCAAGCTCAGCCTATTGCTTCTAATACCCAATTTCTATGTTTCCAAGTATTAACAAAAAAAAAAAAAGAAGGAACAGGACCATTAGGGCTGGGAGTATTCTTTTTATCCTTCACTTACATGATGATATACTTTTCCTTATATTTCAACAATCTCAGGAGACATCAGCTTAAAATGAGGTCCCAGTTACGTTAGGCACCTCATGAGAAAATTAGGAGAGAGAATCCCTGACTTAAAAAATGTGTAACCTGGACAATCAAAGAAGATAAAATACACTGGAGAAGGAATCCCCTTTGCTATGTGACAGACCTTGGAAAAGGACACTTAAAGCACAAATCCTACAGGAAAACAAGTCTTGTTCCTGTGTAAACTTCTACTGAATTCAGATCCAAGTGTTGTTTAACCACACAGGACCTACTGTAGGGTCAATACATTACTGGTTTTCCTTGAGTACACAGTCTGGCATAGCACACTTGCACTTAAACTCAATTTTATTACATCTCACAGTAGTGATGTAACCACAAAACTATTGCTAAGCTCTCCATCACTCTCATGAAAGCTTAGGTGTATGTCAGTTCCCGGAAAATACCACAAAGCCCAAATATTTTCCATACACCTTTCCTCTACAATTGAGTCTTGTCTTGAAGAGAAGGACCTATATTATCATCAGTACTGAGTAGCTTGCAAAGGACAGAAGGATTTAGGCACAAAATGATGGCAAAGGTAAGTAAGGCACCCATTAGTCAGAGAGATTGGATTTAAGATACATTTTTTTCCCTTCAGTGTCTCCATATTGGCTATTTTCAAACAGCTTCCAGTTGTTTTCTAGCTTTTGAGAAGGATTTTTTAAGGTAATTTTCCCCACAAACTGTACAAGGAAACTAGTTCTGTAATGTTGAGCTTTTCAGTAACCACTTTATGTCTAGCCATCACTGTAAGAGTGGTCAGATTCTCAAATATGTTACAATGATTGAACTTCTTTTAATTTTGTTGGGTTTTTTTTTTCCTTGTCTTTGTTGGAAAACAAAAGAATTCTTTTTCCATTCATGACTTTCAGTAAACTTTTCATTGTAAATTATTTTTCCTTGGTTTCTGATTGTCTTAGAAACTCAAAGAAAGCTGTAAACCTCCCAGGTGCTCAGACAGCTTGATGCACTTCCATTTCAGCAAATCTTCCCAATGATTTAGACAAGAATTATGTCAAAAACAGTATTTGGCGTTAGTCTTTTCCTATGCAATATTTATATGCCACCTAAAATTCTAAATCCAGCTCCCTCCCTAGATTTAAATGCAGGTGACATTCATTTTTGTCTTTGGAGATCTAATTCATTGTCCTCTTAAATCTTTGACATCTCTTCCACTAGTTTTAGGAAAGCTATAGAAAATCTACCGTCTGGAGTTAGGCTGTAATTGTAAACGGACTACTCCATTTTCCATAGCCAATACACTGATTTTAACTATACAAAGACTGAAGGTAAAACTCAATTGCTTAGTTTACTGTAGATCTACTAGCTTCCAGGTGAGAATCCTGTACATTCTGCTCTAGGTGTCACTGCTCTGGCAGGGGGGTTGGACTAAATGATCTCTAGAGGTCCCTTCCAACCCTTGTGACTCTGTGATTCTGTAATATGACACACATTGCTGTTAAACCAATGAATGTGAATTAATATGTGCCTAATCTAAAAACATCTTAAACACTTTGGATTTGAATGTTTGTCTTGAACATCACTATCTGGGCACTCCAAAGATGAAACAACTAAGAAAAACTCGAATCAAAATAAAACCTGGTTTGACAGAGAGTATAAAGGAATTTCATTTGAGAGGACTGCAAAACAAGAGGTAAAAAACGCAGGAGAGAAGATGTTTTGTTAAAAAAATAAGCTTCTTAAAGTAAAGCATTTTAAACCTCTCCGTTGACAAAATGTGACAGTAATTTAATTCCGTTACTGAGTCAGGACTAAGGTCTGTAGGACATGTGCATTTTATTGGTCTAATAGAGATCAACTGTGATTTGGCTATGATTTAAGGATTTTAAAAAATTTTTGCTGAGGTAGATTTCAGTCAAATATGCATCTTAGGAAATCAATGGATGTATGCATATTTAACATTGTTGAACAAAATTCCTATTTAATATACTGCAGAATATGATTGCAAAGGCACATGCAAAAGTAGTAAGGGCTTTGAAGAAAAAAGCAGCAATGTCTTTAAATTCTATAGGGTAAGAAATTTACCCAAGCTTTCTAAGTTTCCAGTGCAACCCTGCACTTAGTCCCTCCTTCAGGGCGCAGGATATAACAATCTTCTAAAAAAGAACACTTGAAAATATGATGTTTACACTGCATGTTAAATTGATGACAGAATTCTCTGTCCTCTCTTCTGCTTGCATGGTTGGAAGTTTAAGTTTGGGCCTTGAATCTGGCAAACCCAGCTAGAGTTTGTGCTGGGTAACTTTGCCTGAGTAGAGCAGTCTGCCCTTCTTTTTCAGCCAAAATAGACAACTTTTGAACAGTTTCTCTAGTTCTCTGCTGCTCTGCCTGCCGTTACTCCCAGACAACAGGATTCCTTAGTCTTATCAGTCTCTCTTCACAAGATATTTAATTACTAAACAAGTAGAAAACAAAAGCACCTCGTCTCTTCAATGTTTCAAAATCATTTATTTTCAGCTGAAAATTGCCTCGCTTTGGTCATGCAAAAGATAATGAAATTTACCACAGTCATGAGTGTTAACATGCAGTGTCCACACTACACAAAAAGTTATTAACAGTCATTACAGAAGCAAACCCACAGAATTAGAATACTCATATCAACCCTTGTTACTTCCATAACAGTCATAGTCTGCTCATCCCTCCCACTCCTGATTGCAGAATCAAAAGCTGTAGATTGAGCAAATACCAAGTCTGGAAAAGATTTTGTCCTCAGGTTGTTTGCCTCCTATGGTGCCTCAGCCTTACAGATCTAAAAATCCTCAATGTTATGAACTACTATATGCATCTACTACTCATATTTACATTTGGCTTTTATCCAACAATAATTAATTTTCACATTTTTTAACAAATTCACTGTACCTATGCCATACTTGCAGTAAGTTCCTTCTTTCATTTTTCTGTCACTCCCAATATGCAAGTATCATTCATGCTTGAACACGCTGTCAGGATAACCATTTTCTTATTACTGAGTGACTGTAGCACTTATTTTTAGGGAGGGTGACATAGCTGGCATCCTCTGACCTGAGCAGTTTCCATTCACCATCACTCTCACTGGTCCTTGCACAGAGTCATAGCAAATATATTTCTGAAAAAAAATAAATCTGAAGAATACAAAAGGTGGTGAATTTATTTCTGCTAAGACAAAATATAGGTAGATGGAAGCAATCACACAAAGTGTAAGGGATGTTAAAAGTGGTCACCAGCTCCAGCAGCTCAGAGTCTGGGGATACCTCCTGCCCAGCTGCTGGAGTCCAGCCTGTGGCATCTGGGAACCCAGGGTCTCCATCCCCTGGTGATGGATGTGTCTGCTGCTTTCTTGTTTGCAGATTCAGCCAGTGGTGAAGCTGAGCACGTGTCCCAGAGACACACGCACAGATGACACAGACATAGCTGGCTACCACTGTCTCCAGTGGCTGACTCCACAGGCCAGGGCAGCCTAAATCCCTGCACTGACTCCATTTGCTGCCCCAATATCCACTCACACCAGTCCCCTCATTAGCAGTCAGGATAGAGGGTGAGATTGCACAGAGAGATAGTCAAGAAAGGATTTAACAGGAAGGTAGCACAGACCGCCGTGGTCAGGCGCCGGGCTCAGTCAGACAAGTGTATTGACCAGCCCCTATTTACATGTGACCGGCCCCTTTTATACCCCTTTCTGTCTCTTCCCCATTATTCCTACCTGATCCCCTTCCTCTGCATGTTCGTTCATCAGTTCACATAGTTCCACTGTCCAGCCCCTCGGATATTCGAGACCCTCCAGGTTTGTATCCTTATCAGTTGCAAGGTATGGGTTTGACTGCAGTTTCATGATAACCCATCAATTAGTGTGACAACTGAGGTTTGTTTCTTCTCATTGTGCTCGCTATGTTTGTCTGCCAAGTTTGTGTCTCTGTATGTTTTGTTCATTGCCTTCCGCTTTTCCTTTCCATCCCATTTTGACAAGTTCTTTGAGCAGATAATTTTGCTGAAATCAACATTCTCACATTGCATGTATCCTTATGAATTAGCATGACTGACCAGGTTTGGTTCTTATTACTACCTCCCTTATCGTTTGTCAGTCAGGTTTCTTCCTTTGTATGTTTTGTTTGTTTCTTCACACCTTTTCTTGTTATTCCCTTTTGCACCAGAAAGGTCTTTGACCCCGTACCCTTAACGGAGTAGATGTTCTCTCCTTCCCCATATCCTTCCAGAAACTGTTACACACATCTTTGGAGTGACAGAGTGCCCAAGTCAAATCAATTAAGGAGTAAGGCATCTCCCACATCAGAGCAGTCCCTTAAAACATAGCGTATACCACTAGGATTACAAAAAAAAAATCTCCAGTAAGGAAGTGTATTGGCTTTTATTAGCTCTAAATCTAACTAGGATGTCACCTGGGTATTTGCTTCTTATATGAACTGTCTCAGTCACTGCAGATGTCTTCACTTCCTGCTTTTCAGTAACATCCATTCTTCACCACAGTGCACTTACTTCTTTTTGACTTTTGTATCTGAGGACTACAGTTTAAATATAGCATGGATTGTATGATGTCCTATTGTAAATGCCATGGGACCCCGTGTTGATTTTGTGCTCCAGTGTTTTGTCTCACAAATCAATCTGTTCTGTTTTTTATCTTCATTGTAAGACAGAGCTTTCTCTCTCTCTCCCTTTTCCTTTTTTCTGGTGCCCATTTCAAGTTTCTGAGGGTCTGTCTACAAGTAATACATAACATCTATCCATACAGTTCTTTTTGCCTGTATTTGTAAAAATCACCCCTCATAAAGGGTGACTAAATCTTACTATCCTACTATCAAGAAAACTGAGGTTCAGAAAATTTTGTAAGTCACCTAAAATCATATGCCCATCCAACTGCAAATCTATTGATATTCCACTGAACTTTTTGTCTCACCAGTTGTGGACTACATAAGACAAAGAGGTCTTTTCCTTACATGATTTTATATTTACTGGGTCAGATGTCTAATATTCTTATTTTATTCTGTTTTGCTTTCACTTTCTCTGGGAAAATTTCATCTTTGGTGTACTACAGAATACATAGTTAAGTTAGTGATCAACTTCGTCCATTGTACATCTTGTTTGCTTTTTTCATATTGGTACTTTTTGTTTTGAATGTTTAATACATCTTTTAAATTTGTTTTCCTTCGATTTGCCTTTCTGACCTTTGTTCATGTAGTTGATATCTTTTCTGTTATATTAAGTTATTTTTTTAATTTGCTTATTTGTCTGCTTTTTCCCTCACTTCTCCTATCATTTTACCTTGTATAATGGTTTATTTTCTCTTTCTGAATCTTCCCTGTAAAGGATGAATTCTCAGGCCTTGCTAGCACTCTTTGATCTATTCTCCATATCATTGACACACTCACTGTTACCTGTTCTTCCTAAAGTGTGATTTTAGGAAGAAAAATTATAGAATCAATCATAGAATTGTTTAGGTTGGAAAAGACCTTTAAGATCATCCAGTCCAACCATTGACCCTACTCTACCAGGTCTGCCACTAAACCATGTCTCCAAGCACCACATCTACACGACTTTTAAACACATCTAGGGATGGTGACTCAACCACCTCCCTGGGCAGCCTGTTCCAATGCTTGATAACTCTTGTAGTGAAAAACTTTTTCCTAACGCCCAGCCTAAACCTCCCCTGGC
>VYXH01001430.1:129356-150120 GCA_013397275.1 Burhinus bistriatus | reverse complement strand
AGAGGTCCCTTCCAACCCCTTTGTTTCTGTGTGATTCTGTGAGTCTATGAGTATTTTTANCACAGTACTCAAGCTGCGGCCTCACCGGTGCTGAGTACAGGGGTAACGATCACTTCCCCACTCCTGCTGGCCACGCTATGCTTGATACAGGCCAAGATGCCGTTGGCCTTCTTGGCTACCTGGGCACCCTGCTGGCTCATGTTCAGCCAGTTGTCCACCAGGACCCCCAGACCCTTTTCTGCCAGGCAGCTTTCCAGCCACTCCTCCCCAAGCCTGTAGCGTTGCCTGGGGTTGTTGTGACCCAAGTGCAGGACCTGGCACTTGGCCTTGTTAAGCCTCATGCAGTTGGCTTCAGCCCATCTATCCAGTCTGTCCAGATCTCTCTGCAGAGCCTTCCTACCCTCAAACAAATCAACATTCCCGCTTAATTTGGTGTCATCTGCAAACTGACTGAGGGTGCACTCAATCCCCTTGTACTGATCATCAATAAAGATATTAAACAAGACTGGCCCCAAAACTCAGCCCTGATGAACACTGCTTGAGACCTTGAGATATAAATCTGTAAGTAAGGATATAATAAATAAATGAATAAACAAAGAATTCTAAATTGTGAAAAATAGAGTCCAGGTCTAAAGTCTTCTCTTTCAATTTTTTACTTGTTTCTTGCTTGCTTTTGTTAACTTCAGTTTTGACCCAGTTCCCTCCTACCCAATTTCTGATTTGGAAATCATGGAGGAAGACTGTAAAAAGATGCTGTATTTCAGGTGAAAACACAATACATTTTCCACATATATTTGTCACTTCATCCCTTTGAAACAGCTTTTAATGCATGTTGAATAATGTTAAGGCGGTGAACCATGAATGACTTTCCTGCAATGGACAGAGTTTTCCCTAACAGTACATTAGATTCATTCTGACACAAAAGAAGAAAAAGCAGTTTTATTGTCTGTCATTCTCACATATTTCATGGTGGTTCAAAAACATTTGGGAGAGAGCGGTCACAGGCATAATTCCTTTTTTGGTGGGAAGATGAAGTAATAACCAGAGTAATTTAAGAAATAATGCTATACACTACTCTTATCTACATCTCAGTTAACAGTGACACATAGCATTGTTTAGACAAAGGGGCTGAAGATTAGGGAACTGTACATGGTCCCTAGGTTGAGCTAGAGAAAAGGGAAAAGTAAATAGCAGAGAAATAGCTAGCACAAGAATAGGCAGGGAAATTATTTTTAGGACACTGAGTTGGGATAATGGCTCAGGAAATGTGAGACCAGCTTTCTGCAACACAGCATTGCTGTACACAGCATTGAAGCCAGAAATATTAGGTTTCTTACAGTGAGATAACTGGAGAGTTTCTGTGTCATATTTTTTAGAGCTGCAAGTCAGAGAACAGAAGCCTTCCAATAAGTGCTGATTGAGTGAAAGGGATGTTTTGTATTAGCACTTCTGTGAAATGAAAGTTTGCCCCACAGGGCAAAATGTAATCAGCATCTTTCACAACCAGGACCACTCTTTCTCTGCCTGGCACTCTCCATCATATTTGCTATTGATCATTCTTTCAGGGAAGGAATAGCAATAGCAATCTAACATCCTACCTTACAACATCTGGGAGAGCAACTGATGCCTTGATGGAATTAAAGCCTAATTTAGGCCTAGATACTGGCAGAGACTCACTGGTTTGGCAGTGCACTCTCTCTGTTCCTGCAAAAAATGGATGTAAATATTTACTACTCTGAGTAGGCAGTATGTTTAACATAGAACAGAATTCAGACTATCTAACATTAAACACCCAACAGGCCAGTAGCATCTTTCTAGAGGATAATTCAGAGAATTTAAGTTAGAAAATTCTCCTCTTAGGTTTCACATATGCTTAGCTTATGATATTCACTCTAAGAAAAGGTAGAAAGTTTATGCAATAAGTAAGCAGATATTACGTGGTCAAGATATCTGGATCCAAAAGAATGCAGTTCCATTGATGCAGCATCCATTGAAAAAGCAAGAGATCAGGTTAAGTGATATTGCTTCAGTAATTCCACAGACTCAGAAAATTCCCAAAGGCTTAAACCATACAAAGTTTGTAGAATGGCTAAAAATGTTCATGAATTGCTCATGGCTTGGATTTGAGCCATTTGGTTTCTAATCAGGGAAAGTAATGAGAAGGGATCTATTTTGTCATACTTTAAAATGCCTGTACAAAAGATAAATATCTAGAATATCAAGAAGTAAATGTATATAAACTCAAATGCATCTTTTTCTTGCTAATATCTATGCATCACTTTTGTTGTGTCCCCCTTAATGGGAGTCCATGTTGTTAGACAACAGCTTTCTCAAAAACAGTCTTTGACCAATTTATCATTCTGCCAGTAGCTAGAGAAAGTGCTTTTCTTTAGTTTTCCACCAGCTGCAGACAGTGTTAAAAGAAACGCTGGCCTAAATTAATGTTGGCGGTCACCATTGTCTTTATGTTGCAAGTAGAATGGTGTCAATTGATATGAAAGAGATAGAAGGTTGAAAGGCAATTCTTCCCCTAGCTGGACAGTGAGAAAGAGGTTACCTTTCTTGACAGCTGTTTACATGTACAGAGGCATAAGAAGGGGCTTAAGCCTGTAAGGTTTGGCTATGATATTTCCTGATTCATAAGGTGGTTGTCTTTTTCTGCTCTGGTGTTTTTTTCTTTATCCCTTACCGCTCTAAGGGATGAAATTATCTGCAGAAATAGTATTCAGGAAATAGCTTTCAATAGCAAATGTATTGGATAAAATTAAATTTCTTGAAGAATCAAAAATTCATCTAAAATTAAATTTCTGAAAACCAAACTGCAACTGGAAGGAGGTACCTGTTACAGTTTAGAAATATACATATAGCAGTTTATAAGCACGTCTACAAATGATGGGTGCAGCTCTTAATTGCCTGATTCCTAATTACAACCATAAAAGATTAATTATACATCTCCGTATATATCACTCAAACTCCCGTTTTTAAAGAAACTGAGAAACATAGCACCTCATTTTCAGACTGGTCATGTTCATAAACAGGATGTTCCTCTGGATTTCTAGTGCGAATGCCTGCCTAATGGGTGTTCTCAGAGGATATTTAGTGTTCACCAACTTCAGAAACTACTTTCAAAACTACTTTCTTTTGAAATGCTGCTGGAAGTATCAATAACGCTACTATTCTTTACAGCTTTACTTAATGAATTGTTGGTGACAACACTTACAGCTTTCAAACATTTTTTTTCTAGATTTGGAGACATGTTTTGTTTAACCAGAGGTCAAAGAGCTGAGGCCAGCCCAGGAAGTCTCTTATATTCTCAAACTGAGTAGGGAGGATGGTGTATTTCTTTACCTGGATAAATAACTCTATTTAAAAAAATAAAATAAATAATGGTAGGTAAAACACACATCCTGGAATTTCTTTTCATGATCTAAGATATACAAAAATGGAGAAAAAGAGCAATTTGATTACTGAATTATTCAATATAGTGAGAAAATGTCTTGCTGCATATTGGATCTTTTTCCCATTTACACTACTGGAATGAAATTCACACAGAGAAGTATGACCTCAAAATGACCTGTTCACAGAGAGTCTGAAAAGTGGAGAAATACTATGATAATATACAAGAAATTTTGTGGTCTGGAGGTTTATATTAGATACACAAGAAACATTTCTAAAAGACCAATTCCTGTGGTGTTTAGTCATTCTTCAGTTGCTAGTCATCACATCATGTCCCTAGGAAAACTCAAGAGAATTTTTAGAAACTCAAGTAATAACTAAACTCTGTACTACAGATAGATAATGCAAGTTTGCTTGGTATCTCTGTGTTGGCATCTTAAGATCTCAAGGGGAAAAACATTTGTATGCAGTATTTTCAGGAGGCAATACACAATAGTACAATCTCTGCTCCTTTGTTCTTTGCTGAAAAGGAGCAAAAAGATAAGATTTTCTAAAAATGGTACTTCTCAATCAAGGAGATATTTATTGCACACTGGAAAAAACCCAGACTCTACACTTTGCTGCATTTTTAAAGCTATTGAAATAGACGTAGCAGGATATAAACTGTTTCTGTTTCTTTATGCCAATAAAAAAGGTGAAAATCCTAGGAGAATTATCTGCAGAATCTCATTCATTTTTAAGAGACTGTATGAAAACAATATGTCATCAATTTTTGTACTGAGACATCTATTTCATGCTGCACAAATCAGTTGTCATAAACAGGAATCCATATGTGAATTCATACCCTCTTAACACTGAACAAGGTCTAATTTTTATATCTCCTAACCTGTTATTGAGTGAGTTTCAGAACTGTGGAATTCAGATTGTTCAGCTTACTTGGCCTAACCAAAATTAATTTCATATTTCTTTATAATCATAACAGAAACAAGCAAGGCCATGACTTAACTAAACAAATGACCTGGAATAGACCTGACATAATACATTTGAGAAAGGTTAGGGTTATAAATTGATTTGATCATTTTAATAACTTCAAGGGACTGAAGCAGTCTTCACAATTAATACAATTTTTAAAATCTTTTTAAGAAACAATAAACTGCTGCTTACCAGGGGAAGTTAAATCAAATAGCAAGCTGACAAATACTACAAATATTTGCCTTATGTAGTCTACAAGATGTTTCCTGAATATACAAACTTCACCTGAATATCTGCTAAAAGAAACTCTCATTATTCTGTTCCTCTCAGGAATGATCATTTTAACAGTGAAACCTTGCCATCAGTTTAATCGTATTTAATTCATGTAGCAGAGACAGTGGAATAGAGCAATGCCTCCTGCTTCCTGCCTTGAAAATGCTATCCCTCTTCTTTGGGATATTCAGAAAAGAGGTCATTCGCAGGGCAGAGAGGGAAGCATTAAATTCTGACTTAAGAAACAGGTTTCAAACATCTCATGTCCACGCCAAAAGTAAGTGAGGAATATCAATATGTCTCCTATGGTCTTGGGAGTTAAAAGAGAATTATATTACAAAAGCCTAATGTAAATCAGGCATCATACACATTACTGTAATGGAGAAATACTAGATTACTGAAGCTGAAGATACGTTCCACAAATGAATGTAACATATGAAACACAAATCAATTTTCCATCTCCTCTTAAATCCTAGAAGCTCGAGAGTATTTCAGAAATCAATCTAGGATCAGCTCCTTCTCTCTGGAGAGACTGATTTCCTACCAGGGGAAGACTGAACTCTAATAGAAGGTGAAAAGGACATAATACTGTTGTTCTCCCTGATTTACGGTTTTACCATTAAATAAAACAGATAACAGTATAGGATTGCTGGCACTTCCATATTGCTGTTTTCAGCATGCTCCCAGTGCAGGCTTGGCCAGGGGGAAGCCCAGGGTGCCCCCAGGCATTGACCTGGTCCCAGTCAGGAGAGATCAAATGCAGCTCTGAGGGGAAGAGAGTGTAGGCGTCTGGCTGCAAGTGATGCCATCTCATTTGGCCTCAACCTGTGCAAGCGGCCCCTGGCCTGTTATAGTTAGAGAGATGTTACTTTTTGGCTATTTATCAGCCACCTAGAGAGTGTATAACTGAAAGATGCTGTGCAGCACGCCATATCTGCATCCTCACTGTGTGACTGCAACAAACACCCCACAGGCTACCCAAACCTGCAGAAAACCATGTTCAGGCATGTTATGGTGTGTGTCAGGCTGGAAGCCATGCTTAGAAATTTAGAGGTCCTGTACTTGGGAAAGTAGGTTTGCAGGCTCTCTCTTCACGTAGATGATGATAACCTTGGTCTCAAAATATTGCTGGGCTGTCCCCTAGATATACCTTTGTTCTCAAATAGTTTGCCAGATTTTCTGGAGGATATGCTACCAATGATTCCTAAAAGATGTTATGGTGTGATTATTAGATGTGATTTGCCTAAAATGCAGTTGGAATCACTAGGAAATGTTAATATTTGTAGTCTGGTCAGTCTGTATGTCAAGTCACTCATTTCCTTTCAGCATATGTGTCTTCAATCTGTGTCTTCAATCCTTTTTAAGAATTATTCCACCTCAGGCTTTCTGCTGCTAAAAAAATGTAAAGGTGTACATAAATTTCTTATTCTGCTTTTAGTGGTACTCAAATTTTTTTCCCATCTTTTCTATTAAAGGAAGATTCTTGCCTAATTTAGCCAGGAGATGTCTACCCATTTCATCAAATGAGAGGAAACAGATGAAATGATCTCACTTCCCTTCACACGCACTTGATGTTAAAACAGAAAAACTAAAATTTCAAAGTAGACATAAAAATGTAATGAGTGACTCTAAAATCTGATAAAAATTTTAAGTTTGGAAGTCAATGACCAAAAAAAAGATAAATGAAAAGAAAAACTCCTCAGAAATAGCAATACAAGCCACAAATATCTCTAATTATCACGTCAAACAAAAAAGTAAATTTTTCACATCAGAACTGTCAAAATATATTTAAATGCATATAATTTTAACTTTTAAAGTATATGTACTCTGCTCAATTTTTCGTTTTCATAAACATGAGTAATCAACTTGATTTCAAAAGAAAACAGTTCTGAGTAATAAACACATCTTCACCAAGTAATCAATCAATCAATAAATTATTATTTATGCAAAATATCCTGATTTTGACCATTCATATCAAGGTAAAGAAGGTTTTTGAGAAAGGAGGACCCTGACATGGGCTTTGCTGATTATGTCCCCTATCCATCAATAAGATATATGTTCTGCCCTTTAAGTGTCAGAGGCCCAGGGTGATCCTGGAGGTCAACTGTACCTTATCTATGGTTCTCGCTTTTCCTCTGACTTTTTGAGATTTCTAAGAGACTGCATGAGAGAAATTATGCTGAGGTTAAGCAGTTCAGATAATCTGCATCATAGCCTTTACATCTAAAAAAACTATAATAATTTTAGGTTATATAAACTAATTTTTTTAGTTTTTCTATTACACAGAGACAATAAAAAAACCCAAACCATGAAGAAGGCATTAAAAAAACTAGCATTTGTACATTTACACGGCATTATATTTTCATGGAGTGGTTTATACCTTATTTTGAAGGCACCTGTTGTGATATATATGAGATTAAATTATGCTACGCATAATAAAAGTATTATTTTCATCATGAAGAGAGACAAGTAGAAGGAATTTTTTAATGCTAAAAGAAATAAAGCCAAAAGTTCAGATTTTTTTTCTATATAACTTCATAGATTTTTCAATGAATTCAAGTAAAATAACAAAGTATTTCATAGCTGCAGAGAAAGCTGAAAAGGAGTCAGTATATGAGAAATCAGAGTATTTCATCATTTATATAGAATATTTCATAAAAGAACTACAGTTTCATCTGATAGGGGTTTTTTCCAGGTTATATATTGAGGAATAACAGAGAAAAAGTTTTCCCCTTAGTTTTTGCTACTGCCAATTTGATTCCTTTAAGTGCATTATCTGCCAAAAATAAAAACTTGACCGAATCTTGAACTGGACCTTGATGATATCAGACTTCATAGGAGGCCATAATTCTTCCATGTTTCATCTACAAATCAACAGAAATAACTAATTATCACTATTGTCTGGGACTCAGACTGAAAAGGTTTTCTGAGTTTGCCCATCATACGTAATCAGCTCTAAAATACTATTAAAGTATTTGATAGTATATTATTTTAATGACAAAACAGTGGTCCTATAACAAAAAAGATCAATTCTGCATTGACATAGAAAAACATTTTAGAACACACTGTAAACACTGACACAAGACATTAATGTATTGAGAAAATATGGTTATGGCTTATTACCTATAGAGATTTTCAAGTATTGTAATGCCACAATAAAGAATAAATTGAGTCCAAAGAAAGCTGGAAGAAAAAAAATTCTTGTTGCGGTTTAACCCCTGCTGGTGGCTAGAACCACGCAGCTGCTTACTCACTCCTCTCAGTTTGGATGGGGAAGAGAATCAGAAGAGTAGAAGTGAGGAAAAACTCACGGGTTGAGTTAAAGACAGTTTAACAGGTAGAGCAAAAGCTGCACATGCAAGCAAAGCAAAACAAGGAATTCATTCACTGCTTCCCGTCAGCAGGCAGGTGTTCCAGCCATCTCCAGGAAAGCAGGGATCCATCATGCGTAATGGTGACTCGGAAAGACAAATGCCTTAACTCTGAATGTTCCCCCCCCTTCCTTCTTCTTCCCCCAGCTTTATATACTGAGCTTGACGTCACATGGTACAGAATAGACCTTTGGTCAGTTGGGGTCAGCTGTCCCAGCTGTATTTCTTCCCACCTTCCTGTGCCCTCCCAGCCTGCTCGCTGGCGGGGTGGTGCGAGGAGCAGAAAAGGCCTTGACTGTTTAGCAACGACCACAAACAGTGCGCTATCATCACTGTTTTTCATGCCAATCCAAACCACAACACTACACCAGCTGCTAGCAAGAAAGTTAACTCCATCCCGGCTGAAACCATAACAATTCTCTACAGTGATTTTGCACTGGCCATGAATCTAGAACAAAAATACTTCTTTTCGCTTTCCTTGAACTTTGAAGAAATCCCACATAATGATTTAGGATTCAGATTCTGGCTGTCTCTTGAAGTGCTTCTCTGGATTGCTGTTTAAAAAGAAAAGTTTTGCTTAACCACCCATATTTTTTAAAAGTAAGCAATGTTTTCCTTACACTGCAGTCCTTTGCGTTTTCTTGGTCATGTTCCAAACCCTAATAGGCCATAGCTTTTTTTGTTATGCCAGCTGGATTCAAGTTATTAACTTTTACAAGATATAGACTTGGTAACTCTTTATTCACTGTGAATGAAAACATAAAAAAGTAAGTTTCTTCAATGATCATTTGCACTTTCTGTACACATATTAATAAAGGTAAAATCTAACTAATAACTTATTATTTCCACAAGGAATAACTTTATGAACTTAAAGTCAATTCAAAACTTTAACTACATAGTACTGAGTAAAAAATCTGTTATGTGGCTAGTTTGTTAGTATTGATTTGGGCTTGAGATATATTCTCACTCACTCTATTACACCTCTACTATATGTGATTTATGGTAATGTCTACTTTCTACTGCTTTCTGCATCCATGACTCCCATTCTATTCACCAAATTTGCACTGATCTCAAAGGTTAAAATTGGCTTTTAATGCTGAGACTACTATTTATATCTTTCTGGAGGAGAATTTACTCCTGCTGTGTCAATCCGTCTGCAAGACGTAAAGTATGCCTGCTTTAAAAAATGTTGCTAAATACACAGAAAGGGGAGCTTACAGCTGGAAATCAAAGCAGGACTGATAATGCATGGAAAACCTGTTGCAGGAAACACTTACCTATGTGGTCCAGGTATGTGGGGACTGTACTCCACCTGTACTTCTGTGAGACTTACTCATGAGTTTAAGTATGTGGAATCATGAGGCTTCCTTAAAAGGGAGCCTAAAGAGCTAACGAAAGCACACTACTCAGAATCCATCAAAAGATGTCTAGGATTTTAACATTCATAGTTCTTATAGAAATAAGAACACACACACAAAAAGATATTTCATAGCACGTTATAATCTTTCCATCAACCTATGTCCTATTAATATTCTGCAGATGTCAAGCACTTCTCCTACTGTCTCACAGGTTTCATAGGTGCTATCTGTACAAATAAATAAAACAGGGTCAGGTTTGAGATGGTATCACAATTATGGTTCGTAACTGTATCATAGTTATAGTCTGTTATGACTGCACGCTCAGTCATTGGTGTAGTCCTTCATACAACTCTGGCCAGTGTTAGGTGGTATTCTGCCCAAACAGAGTTTGGTACAAATAGCACATGACAAGGACCATGCCACACCAGCAGTTTTGATGTTGCCCACTTCTGATGGGGGAGAAGAGAGTACAGACATGTGAATGTCAGCTAGGCTATGTCATTTTGACCTCAGAACCAGTGAACAGTCTTGACATCCTTTACTCACCACCATACTCTTAGGTCCAGGGACCAACAGATGATCTCCATCTTTACAGGGAAGAGATCTGTTGGCTCCTCGAATGCTAATAAAAACTTTCAATTTTCTAATTGATCAGTTAAAATATAACCATCTATGGTTTCATGGATGTTTTGCAGCCAGCATAGGACGTTCCAGCCTCAATACCATGTCCTTTTAATACATATACGTATACATATACATATACGTATACGTATACGTATACGTATACATATACATATATGTACACATATATAATGCAAAATACTACTTTTAATACAACTGTTGGCAGCTACATGTTACAGATCCATAAACTGAAAATAAAATGTGATCATCATTGCATCAATGCTATCAGTTAAAGATAACTGGAAAAAAAATGAGTTTTTCTGAGGACTTTATAAAGCTGTGGAGCTTGGAAAACATGCATGGATCAGGCTGCACTTCTTTAACATGTAAAGTGAACATATTATTGTAGAATGAGGAGGAGTACTGGATGAAAAGGATAATGTTTGAAGAAATACAAGTGTCAAAATTAATTTAGATTTTAAATTGAGCAGTGACACTGGTACCAAAAAAGAAGTATATGTATTTGTATTAATGATGCTTTAAAATGTTATGCAATAATCTAATTTATTCCCTTGTGATAAATTCCTTTTTGCCAATTAAGAAAGTAACAATATGCCAAAAAGCAGTCTAATTCCTCTTTTAAAGCGAAGATGATATAAATAATCACTGGATTTGGCCAGATAAAGGGAATTTTATTTCATTAAAAAGTGTAAGTTTAGAAAAAAAGTTCTTTTCTGGGGAGTGGGAGGAACAGAAGGTGTCCTGAGAAAAGCCCACACTGAGAATATAGCTCGTGGCCTGGTGCTCATGGCTGTCATCTACTTGTGGATGGCTAAGGTCCATTTCAATGGATAAGTTGAACAACTCCCAGAGAGCACCAACTGTTTTAGCTGTTGTTCCCACATAGAGATCAATTCCTCCGCTGTTGTCTAAGAAGGAAGAAGTCGATTTGCCATTGGGCAAGGTAGAGTTGATAGTACTTTACACTTGTGGAATGAAGACACAGAAGATAAAATCATTAATGCAACTCTTTCCTGTAGTTGGACCTATACTGTTGTTGGAGGGACAGAATTCAGTCCTCTGGTGTTTCTAGTTACTTAAGAACATATTTGAATAATATGTATTTGAATGCTATGACAAGGTTTGTCAATGGAGAGACTGAATGTTGCGAAGTTAGTCAAGTCTGAATCTGTAGGCTATTTCAAAGCATAGAAACACCATAGGTGATCAATCTTTCTCTCTTTAACAATTGAGAAAGGCCTCTGCAGTCTCATGAAGTCCATTCTCCCATTGTGAAAGGCAGCAAGCCTCTTCTGCCTCTATGAAATGGAAGGACTTCTCCCGAGTTCACCCTGCAGCCAGGACGTATGGGTGGTACAACACACTGTTGCCAGCACTGCTCGACTTGGTGTCAACAACTGCAGGCTGAGCTGGCGGTGGCAGAGCCAATTGTTTGCTGGATTTGATGATTAATCCTCATCTGAGATTCAGGGGCATTTCAAATATCTCAGAAAACGTTCTCATGCAGTCTACAAACTCAGGTAAAAAATTTATTTCTTATGTCCCAAAGGGTGCAGAATTTCAGAGACTGTAGTCACAGGCCTCTTGTAGTTAACAGGGCTATAGTACCACACTTTCCCCTCACTTGGATATCATTTACTATTATCATTATTTCTGCAAGGTTAGATAAAATATTTCTAAAATACCTTGGAGAATAGGCATCTTGGAACGGTGTGATCCATGCTTGCATTATATTGTTGCAGCTGGAATACCCTGTTATGGCACTCAGCCAGTTGATGGATAACTGCCGTCATTCAATCAGTTTCTGTCATTCCTAACACATCAGGCTAAGCTCACACATTAGATTCCAGAAGGTCTTGCAGTCCACATTTCCATCCCTGTTCTAACACTGTGTAACATATAATACTTACGTTTAAATTTAAATAATTTTTAAATTTAATGAAACCATTGCATCACTCACCTTGTAACATATCATGACCGCACAAGAAAGGGTAGGGACTTTGTTCTAGTTGTGAAGATAAATCTTTCATAGATAATTTATGGTCATATGGTGTGATGCTGCCATTGTTGTGTGGCCTATATAGTTGCTTTCTCCCACATCCAGTGTCTTTCTGTGTCCTCCTAGGCTTCATTTAGTAAAATAAAAGAAGACAAGCTATTCTAGTCAAATGAAAGGTTCTTCATCTCTATACCCATCTTAGTAGCCCCTGACTGTAACTCTTCCAATTTGAATTCTATTTTCCTGAATATTGGCAACCAGAATTATATGTAGCTTTCCAGATACAGTGTCCTCCAGTGCCTCTCATGACTGCTTCCTCTACTAATAGCAAAGTGCTTCTGAAATCTGTTGGTGGCTTCCTTGCCCTTCTCATTTTAGACTGCATATGTCAAAAGATGTAGGAGAAACACAATTAGTTTCTAATTACAAAAATGTGGGGTTTTTACTGCTGCAGTTCTTTCCATTTGTATTACTTAAAGTCACTGGGTTGTTCAGTTCTATTTCATGTCTATATGATATGCTAGTTTTGTTTTGTTCAGACAATACTGTCTTTGTTTGGTCACCACTTTTATAAGCATATCCTAGGTTTTGTGCCAAAACCATTAACAAACCTATAAACCAAGTTAGAACACAAGACCAGTAGTAGAGGAAATCTATAATAAGTGCTTTTCAATCTCATTTGACATTATCATAAACCAGTAAAAATTAGTAAATAAAAAACTTTTCAAAAACATACATGTCACTCAAAACATTTATAAATTTAGTAGTTATGCACCTGATAAACTTTAAAAACATCTGATTACTAGAATTAGTTTAAATTCATCTTTCAGCCACTTTTACTGATTCAAATATCAGTAAGTTTTTTTTCAGTAGAAATTCTTGTCAGTAAACATGATTTTGATGGGCTTTAGAGGGTGAACTTGTAAAAAAATATATCAATCTGATCATACTTTTTTTTTTCATTACTCTAATCAAATCTGAGGAAATACATCCAGCCTATCCCTATATTGTCACTTCTAAAAGTGGAAAATGTACTCACAAAGCCATAATTAAAAACAAACAAACAAAAAATAGAAAGGAGGAAGTGGTTTTTTTTAAAAAACAAATCCTGAAAAAACCAGACCATCTACCCATGGTAGATATTATTTCAAATGTTGAATCAAAAAACCATGAGAAATTATAATTTTAATAGAACTTAAATTATATCCCTTGAAAACTATTATCTTTCTTGTTAGACTTGTGGTAAACAGCCTAACTATGTACAGCATAGAATTGTGGACCTACTTTCTTTCTAAAGTTCATGCATTTTGCCACACAATGTTTGAAAACTTTTGGAAGAAGATTTAACCTAGTAAGTCCCAATGTACTGTGTAGTGTAGAGATGAAAAGGCTATTATGCTTCTGCTTTGGTCATTTTATAGGGAATTTCCTTAGCATATTTGCTTCTGTTACCATATATGTATTTATAATTCTCTTATAGCTCTTATATTTAAATATCATATTTTAGTTATTGCAAACTCTGATCATAAAGAATAGTATGCTTGCGTGAAATTTGTGTTCTTCCTTTTGTACACTTCTGCTTTTTACCCTCATTAACCATTTTTGGTTTACTACCTCTTTCTCTTATCTCTTCATCATTTGGTCATATTCTCTAATTTTTTCTCCACTTTGGTCACTTTTCTTCAAATCCATGTGATTTGAGGAAGAAAAGTAGGACACATGAATATTTTTCTTGAATGATAAGCACCAAGGAAGATACATTAACATACACTTCGAGTAGTTCTCTTAATTTCCATATATTTTTATATCTCTAAAAAATGTTGCTACAGAACTTTATAACCAAATCTACAGTAATTTAATTCTGCTTTGGTAACTGATGTCAAAAATAAAGATAGGTAAAGAAAAAATTTGTATTTTATGTTATGTGCTTCTACCCACACACACGCATACGCTGTTGTAAAGCTTTTTTTCCACATTTCTCATTGATGGAAGCTTTGCATGAGTAAGAACAGAGGCTGACAGAAGTTTTGTGAATATAACAGGTATAGAACTCTCTTTACATTTAGATTCAGATGCAGTCACCTAACCTCATGTGGTTCATCAAGCCTCTTGATATCAGTGCCTTAAATTATGCTAAATGTATTCAGTCTCTAGCATTGCATGCTATGTACTGACTGCTGGAAATCAAGGTGAGCTGATCTATTGTATATTTTAAATACATTTGTATTTCTAGCAAGCCCTTAATTCATAAGTACTCAGTAAAAAAATGTTGTTCTGACCTGAAGTGTTACAGTGCTATGACCCATGAGTTAACACATTATTCTCTCTTTAGAACTTGTCTTCTTTCTTAGTGTCTCGCTTTTGGCCAGGCAGCTTGATGTGCATCGGGAGAAGGTTGCATTCCTGTATCACTTTCTTATGATCTTCTTTGTATGCAACAACACTTACTTGCTTTTTAAATTCAATATAAATATATTATAAAAATAATTTTCAATGAAAAGGTTAAGTCAATAATAGTCCTAAATCTAAATTTTTAGGACAGAGAATATGGAATTTCTTGCTTAAGAAAGCAGTGCAAACAGTGAACTACACACTATGATATTCCCATTCAGCAAAAAATAAATATCTGTCATATTTTCTCTTGGGCATAAAGCTTTCCTGTTTGTGTTATACTTTTTCTAGATTGAATAAGAAGTGCACTAATTAACAATTGGTGCAGTATTTTCATATTAAAACTCCAAGATCTTCTGGTTTGTTTTTGCTAAATGCACAAAAGCTTTCATAATGTATGATCATGCTGTACATATTTTATACAGCCTCCAAATCAGTACACTGCATTAGTTTGATATGCTTAAACTGGTCGCTTAGACAGTTACTGCATTAAGGCTTAATTAGAAACTATCCTTAAGAAGAATCTTTCAATTTAAAATATTATAGGGCCATTTTACTTTTGGCCAAATCAATGAATATACCTGCTCAACAGTGCTTCAGTAAATTGTACTGTAAAAATAAAAATACTTAGCAAGAAAAGGCTATCTTTTGAGCAGTAACATCTACTTTTTACTGTCTGAAAATTGGTTAGGAGTAAAAAATTAGCCTTTCCTTTCCTTGTCTCTCCCACAGGGCACTGTTTAAAGAAAATGGTTAAATCTTCAGCAGCCAAATATATCGTTTCATTTGGGTGAAATTTTTTACTATGGGAAGTCAAGCCTGAAGAAATGGCAATTAAAGAGGACTTTGAGTTATACTGTGCATTAGTTCTAAAGAACAATGAAGCAATTTTTTTCCCTTTAGGATCAGCTTCAAGGCAGCGATACCTGTAACAGTAAAAGGTGGGGTTTTTTCACATTGTAATGACGATAGTCTTTAGTCAGCCCTTTTCATGTGACGCTCACACTTTCCCCAATGTTCATCTTTAGAAACCAGCATACATGGACATATAGGAAAATGTAACTGGCTTATCCAGGAGCTGATTTCTTTCCTCTACCATCCTGAATTTTTCTCTGTCTTTCAGAGTCTGAATACTCCATTTAACAATTTGAAATGTATTTCTTGCCATTCAGTCGCAACATGCAAAGTCTTGCTAGGTCTAATTATAAAGTTACTTTTTACTTTTGAATATTGTAGTACCTAGTACTATGAAGAAAAATAAAGTTGTCTAGTATTATAGGTGGAACTGAGCTACAGTCGCATGAATTTATTATTTGTTTTCTAAAACAAATTTGTTTCTAAAATTTGGTTTTTTTTAAAAAGAAATACTGAAACATTTAGAATAGAGAGCATGAATGCTGTTGACTTTAAACACAAAAGAAGCTCTTTCTGTGCGACTAAGATTAGTTTGCAAATAAATACCTAATAATACAATACAGACACAGAGAAACTTCTAGTTTCTAGAAAAAAACACACACAAAACCGAAACTGACTTCCCTATCCCCTATGTGGACACAAAGGCAAACTGCAATTCTAAGTTTTGAAGGATTAAACTTCATCTTACTGAGACCATGGGAAGGACTGAAGCATGAAGTTCATGCTTCCATATGTGCAAACAAGGTGAAGAAATGAAAGAATGGAAAGAAAATTCGTAACTGAAATATATCTCTATTATGACCTTTGTATCAGTGTTGTATCTGATTATCTTTGTATTTTTTTCCCTGAAAAGTCTAGGGTGATCTTTGATTAAAAAGGACTATGAAAGTGGAATCTCCTTAATATGCTTTCAGCTCTATTGACAGCATTTTCAGAGTAAGATAAAGAACTACAGAGAAGTCACATTTATAGATTCTAGTCATATTTTTTCAGCCACATATATTTTTAAACAAATTTAAAATATGCAAGACTTCCAATAACCATCCAACTCATAAGGTTCCCTTTTTCCTTGAATCTATTAAAAAACTGTCATCTAACGTACAGTTAAAAAAATATGTTCTATTTCCCTCTGATGTAGGTTGGAATGCAGATTGATGCAAACTGTGAGAACTTCAGTGGCTTGAATTAATAAAAATGGAACATTTAATCCATTATCATTGAGGATCATGGTGATTTTCAGCTTTTAGCTCCCAGCTACCTCAAACCTGCCAAGTTATATGTCTAGTCCTCATTCACATTGAAGAGAGTCCTGTTTATGTTCCAAAAACACTCCACTTTCTCATACATTTTAACAACCTTTTAACCCAAAATATGCAAAAAAGTGTGTCTGTGACAAACACAAATGAAGAAAAAGAGCAATAGGAGATTTACAGAGCTAACAAACAATAAAGCGTTTTCATTAACCTTTCTACATTTCCAGCTTAACTTGTGCTTCATTTTTTCAAAAGGAATATAGAGGTGTATTCTGATCATGGTGAACAAACTATCAAATTTTGACCCTAGAAATTTACAATAAGTTTAAAGGTTTCATGTTTTCCCTTAATACACCCATAGCACTAAGCCTCTTTCATATTCAGTATTTTGTGAGTTAGTGCTGCTGGTTACACATTATATGATACAAGGTTTGAATAACGAGATACAAAGTCTGTATTGTGAACCACAATGCAGCAAAACCAAAAGATTGACACTGTGCATTTTGATGGAAGAATGTGCAAGTGATATCAAATATTTCTAAAAAAGAAGTTCCAGATACTGTTTGCTGATGACAGCAAATTGCATCTTAGGCTTCTTTGGGCTGGAAAAAATGCTTCTTGTAGAACTGATAAAACTGCTGTAGGCATCTTTGTACCTTGAGAATATTTTGAAAGAAACCCTCTGAAATTAGATTTAAAAAAACCCCACATTAAATAAAAAGCTAGAGATAAAAAAAATTTAAAAACACAGAACTGTGTGTCGTTATTACCTCCATGGTTACATAGAGCATATCTAGAATTTTCTAAGTTGATATTCCTGAGCTGCCTTGTACAGACAGAAAAGGGTTCCAAACCTTGATTCATCAGCAATAAACAAAGTTAAAACATCTGCCAATACATGTTATGTAGCTGAGCATAAAGGAGATAATGAGTTAATGTACGCTAAAAATACAATTTTGTTACAAACAGCAATACTTTTAAACTTAACTGTGCAGGAAAACAATTCTTTTCAGAATTTAAAAATCTGTTAAAATCAATATATTAAAATTTTATTGCAGGCACTGCAAAGGTGGGGTTTTTATGAGCAAGGCAAAAGCGCAAGTAGAATAACTTTGTAGTGAGAAGTGAAAAGTTCAAAAAGTTCAAGTTCTCTACATGGTAACAAGCTGAGAAAAAGATCAAAGGCAGAAAGCGATGAAGAGGAACAAGAGGAACAGAGTTCACAATTACAAGGCTTATTAAAATAAAATAAATAAAGTTGCTTAGCACTAGAAAAGAGAATACATATGTAAAAAGAAACCTTTAACTTTTTTTCTTGTTGTTTTATTTTGGCTATATTTGATAACCAGGTGCTATGTAACTTAAACTTTGAGATATATGGTAATTTTGGATAGATTTCTTTAACTCTTCAGAAGCCTATGCTGTTCCATGCAGCATTAAAAAAGGATTGCAATAATTGATTTTTCAGCTTAGCAGCAAAACTGGGGAAAAAATACTTCAAAGCTAAAGAAAGAAAAAAGTAACTTTTCCTTACTAGAAAGGAAAATTGAAAAAAACCAAATTATATTGTTATTGAACATATTTTCTGTTCATCCTAAAGCTCAGCAGTTTGAGACACTTAAAAGAAAGAAATACAAAGGAAAGCTAAGGTTCATAAATCACATGTAGTTACTTTTATTTCAAATCTCTGCAAATAAAGTTGTCATCCAGGATGCAAGGCAAACAAACAGAAGAGCAAAACACAAGAAGAAAACTGGTTCTAACTCTCTCTGAGTGGATTTTTCTACCTTCTAGTGGAGTGCCTTTATCTCACAGCTACTGAGAAATACTAAGATAATGGCATTATAAAAAGAGTTTTTCTCAACTATTCTTTCTGGATCTATTCCACTTTGAATAAAATACATATTTCTTAGACATTTGACATATATCTCATTAGGTAATATTTGTAGTTATGTAAGTGCAGGGAAAACCATAAGATTTTATCTGGCATGCCTATGCTAGGGTTGAATGAAACTGCTAGAAAAGTCTGAAGCTCTAGAAAAAGTAACCCATCACATAATATAACCTTTCCTTAAACCTATACATACTCATAAGTTATACAAAGTAGCTATATTTTTATTAACAGAACAGAAATCCACAGTATGTTTTTTTGGAAACAGTTGTAATTTACTAACAATTAACGAGGTGGTTGTTGATCAAGTTGTGTCATTCTTGGACTCTTGACTTTTCATTGCTAATTAGTCTAATGAATGACAGTATTGGAAACAGCTTTTATCAACCGTAGAGAAATATATCAATTCTGACCACTTTGGAACAGTTCACTATACTGCAGCACAACCAAGGTTATATTGGGTAATTCATATAGCCCCAAAAGAATTGATACAATGGCTTACAAGAGATCACAACAATAGAATAATGGCAGCATGAATCTGTTTAATTAAGACAATGGGGTAAGTTGACTCTAACTTATGTTTTATCCACTGTTCAAATTACTCCAGAAAGAAATGTTTTACTATTGGAATACAGATGTTTGTATTTGGTTTATGTGGCAAGGTTTTGGTAATGGGGAGGGGGCTGCAGGGGTGGCCTCTGTGAGAAGACTTCAGAAGCTGCCTCCATGCCGGACAGAGGCAGTTCCAGATGGCTCCTAGATGGGTCCTCCACTGGCCAAAACTGAGCCCATGAGCGATGCTGGTGACTCAGTCTTGTGTGATAAAATATTTAAGAAAGGGCAAAAATGCTGCACAGCAGCTGTGAGAGAAAGGAGTGAGAAAAATGTGAGAGGAACAGCCCTGCAGACACCAAGGACAGAGAAGAAGGAGGGGAGGAGGTACCCCAGGCACCAGAGCAAAAGTTCCTGGAGAGAACCGCGGTGAAGCAGGTTATCCCCCTGCAGCCCATGGAAGACCCCATGCTGGAGCAGGTAGACATGCCTGACAGAAGCTGCAGCCTGTGGAGAGCCCACACAGGAGCAGGCCCCTGGCAGGAGCTACAACCTGTAGGGAATGCACGCTGGAGCTGTCTGTTCCTCAAGGCCCATGCCCCATAAGAAAACCCCATGTTGGAGCAGTTCATGAAGGGCTGTATCCCATGGGAGAGACTCCACACTGCAGCAACGGAACAGCGTGAGGAGGAAGGAGCAGCAGGGAGGACCTGTTATGGACTGACCACAAGCCCTATTCCCCATTCGCCTGTGGCACTTGAAGGGAGGAGGTAGAGGAATCAGAAGTGAAAGAGTAAAGTTGAACCTGGGAAGAAGTGGGAGGGGGGGAGGGGACGATGTTTTTAGTTTTGTTTTTTTATTTCTCGCTATCCTACTCTGTTATTAATTGGCAATAAATTAAAGTTCCCCAAGTTGAATCTGTTTTGCCATGACAGTAATTGGTAAGTAATCACCCTGTCTTTATCTTTATCCTCAAGTTCTTTCATTTTATTTTCTCCCCCTCTCCTGTAGAGAAGGGGGAGTGAGAGTGGCTTGGTGGGCACCTGACAGCCAGCCATAGTTAACCCACCACAACACAGTGAAAAGAAAATCTGGTCAATGATTATTTATATCTAATTTCAAATATTTTCCATTAAATGGAGTAAAAGCGTTTAAACTTCCTATTCCACTCAATATGATTTTTAACAATATATCTGACAATACATAATAAGAGCAAAATAAGGTGCAGAATTAGCATACAGCAAGAAAATAAGAAAATATGTGATTAATCATATACATTTATAGTCATGTGAAAAAACTTTTGGGATTAATTTTTTGTTGTTTTTAAAGGTAAATGTTTCAACATACATGTCTAAGATACATCAAAAGACATTATAGATACTGTGTTTGTTTTTCCTTATAAGGGCAGACACCTCAAAGTTTGAGATTCTTCGTTATTCACAGAATCACAGTATTTTCAGAGTTGGAAGGGACCTCTAGAGATCATCTAGTCCAACTCCCCTGCTGACGCAGGAATGCCTAGAGCACATTACTCAGGACTGCGTTCAGGCGGGTCTTGAAAATCTCCAGAGAAGGGGACTCCACAGCCTCCCTGGACAGCCTGTTCCAGTGCTCTGTCACCATAACTGTAAAGAAGTTTTTCTTGTGTTTGAAAGGAACAAATTCTGATTTGTTTTCTTAGAGAATTACCATGGCATTAACTACTCCGCACAACTTTTTTTTTTTTTTTTTTTTTTTTTTTGGAGGATGAG
>VYXH01001430.1:61865-129347 GCA_013397275.1 Burhinus bistriatus | reverse complement strand
TTTTTTTTTTGAGAGAGATAGACTTCCATGATTTCATTGAGCTCTAATCAAAGCCAACAGGACATTAGGGAACAACTACAGTGGCCTTCAGAGATATGCTGCCATTTCAAAACTCTCAAAGCTGTGCCTCTTAAATTCTGTTTGTGGATACCAATAAAGTAGTACAATGTGTAATGAGAAGCTATGTAGAACATTGGCTGTTGAATCCATTTGTATTTTTATTGATTATCTGACTGGAAGAGAAGCATTCATTTATTAACAGAAATAGAGTCTATTGTACGTGTACCATGGCATTTTGTTGAGTTAATAAGATTAGCAAATCCACTTTTATCTTCTGATGTGTTCATTGATTGATAGTATGCTAATACTTCTTCATTTTAGACTCTCTTACAAAGAAAAAGCCCAGAGCTTAAATGATAAGTAGCATGGTCTTGTTTGTCCTTTTCTTATCTGCATTTTCTTCCTTTCAAATGTTAATAACTGTAAGAATTATTTTATCCAATCTTAGCATAAGCAGTCATTCATGGCCCTTTTCTAATTACGATCAATTGGCTCCTGAAATGACATTGCCTGGAAAATATTTTATTCATGATTAAAGTAGGCACCTGAATCACATTTGCAGTCTAACATAGTTATATTTGTTGAATATATTGAGAATATCCCTTGAAATTAGTGTTTCATTTTTAGATCATTTCCATTTTAATTGAATAAAATCCATGAATTCATGTGAAAAAAGGTCTGTAATGGTAAAGGATATCCAAGTATCTTTGCAGTTCCTGAGAAATAGTTTCTTACTGGTATATTTTTAATATAGTATTGGAGGATTTTTTCCCTTTAAAGTGAGGAAAATAGTCTCAGGTTACTCTGAGATAACCCTTCAGTTGTGGTAAGATTTAATCATGGAAGTCATGGAGACAGTAGGACTTGGGGAACAAAAGGGTAGAGGTTTCAGTAGGAAAAAGTCACCAGTTTTAATTAAACTGTGATTGCTCCCACCCTACCTGAGACAAAGCTCAGGACTAGTCATATGTCTTCATAGTTATTCTCTATTTTTTGTCAAGTGAACAGTGGAATAAGTACACATTGTTTTGACATGTATCTTGAAAAGTGTTTACAAAGTACTGTAGAGGGAGATTGAGACATCTCTCAGAAAAGTAGCACTTTATTTAGGAAGGAGGAAGTCAACTTTGCAGTCAACATGGGTAAACAGAGGGAAAGTTCTGTTTAACTAATTTGATATACTTCTACGATAAGGTCACCCACTTAGTGGATGAAGGGAAGGTGGTAGATGTAGTTTTTCTGGATTTTAGTAAGGCTTTTGATATTGTCCCTCACAGCATCCTTCTGGACAAGTTGTTCAGCTATGTCATGAGTGGGTTTACAGTGCGCTGGGTGAAGAACTGGTTGAAAGGCATGTCTCAAAGGATTCTAGTGAACAGGGCTACATTTGGCTGCCGACTGGTCACCAGCGGTGTTCCTCAGGGTTCAATTCTAGGGCTAGTTCTGTTCAATTTATTTATCAATGATCTGGATGCAGGAGTTGAATGCACCATTAGCAAGTTTGCTGATGATACCAAAATGGGAGGCTCTGTTGACTTTCTTGAGGGACAAGAAGCCTTGCAGAGGGATTCAGATAGATTGGAGCATTGGGCAATGATTAACGGGATGAAATTTAACCAATCCAAATGCCAAATTCTGGATCTAGGACAGAGTAATGTTGGGCACAGGTATAAATTGGGAGAGGAATGCCTGGAGAGCAGCCCTGCAGAAAGGAATCTGGGGGTGCTGTTTGACAGCAGACTTGGTATTAATCAGCAGTGTGCCCTGGCAGCCAAGAGGGTAAACAGCATCCTGGGATGCATCAAACACAGTATAACCAGCTGGTCAAGAGGTGATTATCCTGCTGTATTCACAGCATCGATGTGGCCTCACCTTGAATATTGTGTGCACAATTCAAGAAGGATCTGACGGTCCTTGAATGAATCCAGAGGACGGCAACAAAGCTGGCGAAAGGGCTGGAAGAAATGTCCTATGAGGAGTGGCTGAGGACTTTGGGCTTGTCTAGTTTGGAGAAAAGGAGGCTGAGGGGTGACCTCATTGCTATTTACAGCTTCCTGAGGAGGGGAAGTGGAGAGGGAGGTGCAGATCTCTTACCCCTGGTACCCAGTGATAGGATGGATGGGAATGGTTCAAAGCTTCACCAGGGGAAGTTTAGACTTGACATTAGGAATCATTTCTTTACTGAAAGGGTGGTCAGACACTGGAACAGCTTCCTAGGGAGGTGGTCAATGCTCAATGCATGTCAGTGTTTAAGAGGCATTTGGACAATGCCCTTAATAACATGCTTTAACTTTTGGTCAGCCCTGAATTGCTCAGGCAGTTGGACTAGATGACCATTGCGGGTCCCTTCCAACTATTCTATTCTATTCTATTCTATTCTATTCTATTCTATTCTATTCTATTCTATTCTATTCTATTCTATTCTATTCTATTCTATTCTATTCTACACAGTGTTAACCACTGTTTCCCTGTTAACTACTAGATGACCACCAGACCACATAAATCATTCTTTCCTGTCTTTCTGCATTTGTACCAGTATTAAATAATATACACTTCTATGATATTAAACAAGATTTCATGGAACTTGCCAGTTGTGAACATTGTTTGTAGGTTTTTCTGTTACTGTGTTTATAATCAGTTTGCAAAACTGATCCACTTAAATTATTCATGCTATTTATCATCTTAAAAAGGAAAGCAAGAAAGATTAGATTTTGTGAAATTTTTCTGAAGGCAATCCACATTTTTAGGCACGACTCATTTCAAGAGATGAAGAACAGCTTAATGGTTAACAACCAGATTTAGCTTTAGGAGTTTTCCTGCCTTTCCCATATTTCTCCTTAGTGACCTTGAGCAAGTCACTTCTGCATTAATCTGTGTGTCTTCACTGCCCATGTGTAAAATGTGAAGAGGAACGGATGGGAACACTGTATGTAGCAAATATCATAGATGTATATTTAAGATCAGAAGACATTCTAGTATTATGATGAAAAGGTCATAAATTAACATTTTCTGACATTCTCAACTGCAACCAGGGCAATCATGTATCGTCTTATTTTGGCTTACTTTCAGGTAACTTATTTATGGGTTTACTTCTTCACAGAGACCTCTGAAGTTCTCTGTGTACGTAGTTACTGAAATAAATATTTTATGTGGTTAATGGAGGTAGCTGAGTTTTCTCTTACTCAGGGAATAGGGAGAAATTATGAAAAATGAAAGCATCTTGTGTGATCTATCACAGTCAAGCAAGAAAACTTAAATAACCCTATTAAGAAGGCACTTGAAAGTAAGATATGATCAATAAGTGATTACAAAGAATTGTGTGGGATAAATGTGAATATTAACTACCCCACAAGAAACTATGATTTATTCATGAGGAAAAAAAAAATACTGTATTGATATTCTGAAATACAAATTTTAAAATTAACATCATCTAATGATCTTTTTCTTGCCACCACGACCTTTGGACTAGCCAAGTATATTGCACCTGCTGGGTATTATGATACAGTGAACATGTGCTCAAGCTTTATATGGTAGAGCTAGACAGAGCAGTTGAAACTAGCTTCTAGTTTGATTTCCGTCAATATCCATGTTATACTGCCAGTCTGTTAGCACAAAAATGTTCTTTAGCACCAGTCAAACATTATTTGTTTTTCTTACAGAGATACAGAGGAGGAAAGATAGAAACCTAATTTCTTCATTAACTCATAAAATTATTCGACTTGATTTTTAGCCACAGGTATTACTGTGGGCTGAAAAGAGACACTGGAGCTTAAACAGATTTTGCCCAATTGTTGAAACCCTAGGGCTTTATCTCTAAAAGAACCATGTTTCTAATGGCTTGTCAGAGAAAAAAAAAATGGCTTGCCTCTAAAGCTTATCTAAACAATACAAGCTTTTATCAGCAAGCTGTTTTGTGGCATTACTGCATTTTTAAGTGCTTCAGTGCAATCATAGAAGCACACTTGGCTGTTATAGTGTTTGAAAATCAATAATTATGCACTTTCCATCTCTATTGTGCACACTGACATTTTCAATACAGCTATGTTACACATAGAGGTGTCATGAAGATGCTGGCATAAGAAAAGCAGATGGAGTTTTAGAGAAAGTCAGTGTGTGATTTCACAACGCGTGGGACAAGGCCAGAGTTCTTTTGTTTAATATAAAACCTTGAACCAGTAAGCTAAGAAAGGAAGTTAGTTTAGATTGGGGGGGGGAAAAAAAAAGTAACTATTATGAAACTTATTTTATTGTTAATTCCTGTAAGTTTTAAATGTTTAAACTCCCTTTAAAAATAAGTTGTCTCACAGTTTCTCTGTGCCTTGTTGATGAACATACTGACAACAGAGAAAGATAGCATCCCTTCATCATGTATCCCTTAGCGTATCCTGAGAGGTAATGGCTGGGATCAGGTCAGCATTTGTAGACATGAAAGAAGGTTAAGAACATAAGAGGCAGTCAAAACACAGATCCTTCTCCTTTAGCATCCCATCTTCAGCAGCGGTCAAAGCCAGTGCTCAGGGGGGGCCATAAGAACAGGTAGAGCCTGCTAGCTGATCCCAGCCTCCAACTATTTGCAGCTCGGGCAATTCCTGGGCAAAATGTGATTTCTGTGTAATTAATAATCTTTAATGCTTTCTGTTCATGAACTTGACCAACCTGCACTTGAAGCTATATACACACACTGCCTTCACAAAGACGTCTACAGCACAATTACCAATTATAAAAATAATTGCTTCTTTTTGTATGGTCCTAGGTAAATTACAAGAGAAATCAAGAGGAGATCACATAATCTCTGCAGCAGACTTAGAAGGAGAATGTCATATATTAGTGGCAGAAGAAATATTATTGGCTTTAAATACAACCAGAATTCTCTTAGAAGTTTTCAGTTTATAAGGATACAAGATATGAAACAAACATATTGCTGAGCAATTAGAGCAAGTTCACAGAAGCTGTGTGAAATATAATCTGCATATACTCATTAACAACTGTATATGGCAAACAGCAACCAATTATAATTTGTGTCTGACTTGATGGCTGAAAGTTGCTATTGTTTTCATAAATCATGAATTTACCGAAATTCTCAAAACGTGCTTTTACAGTTTATCTTAATATATTCATGTTACTTCCTATGTGATAGTTACAATTTTTACATGGACAATTCATAAACTCAAATTTAAATAAAAATGTAATATATACATTAAGATAAATTTGAGATGCATTATTTCTATGTATTTGTATTATGTCATAAGTATGAGAAACACGAAGAGAAAGGGTACTTCTTTAATCTAAATGTAAAAGTGTTAATATTCAGGTATTTTAAATAAAATAACCTTTATTCTTTAAATATTATGATTTTTTTTTTTTAATGAAAGAAAAGTGTAATGTGCATGTCACCCTGGTAGAACTGGGGAACCTGAGAAACAGAGTTATTGGCCCATTACTGTATGAAAAAACAGACAGGAGGAAAGCAAGAAGCAAACCATTGACTTCCATTTCAGACTCACTGTTTTCCCAGGACTGAATGTGAACCCCTCTCATATACTATGCACATTCTAAAGTATTTTTTCCCAAAGCTAAACTATGGGACATGTTAATTAAAGTCCAACCTTTGCTTTAGAAGAGAGCAATTAAGACAATTGGAAAGGAAGGACAGAAAGCTGCCAACAAAAATTCTAAGTTAGTACACACTGACACTAGCATATTTTCCTTGGTTCTTATCGAAAAAATCTGCAATACATAGAAATCATGCATACAGGGTTCCCATATATGTCTGGCATGCTCTTCAACCAAATTCTCCTGTAAGTCTTTATGAAGAGTATAAGTTTTTGTCCCTCCTCTTTACTGTTAGCCTTGCTGCTGCAGGGCTGTTTGATGATCTCCCGCAACTTCACTCACTGTCTTGGTAGAACCTCCAGCAACATACAAGGAACTTTGTCTGGTCCCAAATCCTGAGTTCACTTTCTTCTGTCTCTTTACTCTGAAATGAAATTTTTAAAAAAGTGTGACCACAACACTAAGCAGAAAAGCCAGCTGAAGTTTAAAATGATTGCAGATCAAATTTCTCCAAAGAAAAAGGTTTCAGTAGGAAACAGCAGAATTTAAATGAGAAAATCTTCCAGCATTGTTAACTTTATAGTACACATTGGATACTTTTTCAGCTGATTCCTTAATAAAGAAGAAAAAAGTATAGAGTTTCAGAGCAATTACTTGGAATTGTCTTTCACAGTGAGAAGCAGGTTACACTTGCTTGCTTCACTTTTGGTGACTAGGAGCCATCACTTATTGATTGATAGTTCTGAACTGCGGTACTATTGCTATTTAAGATACATTTAAAGGACCTACGTACAACTCACGAGTCTTTTTATTGGAAGAAAGGAAAGTGGAGAATAGTGAAAAAGACCAAAAATATCTCAAACCCCTCATTTTACAGAGTTCTAGCCCCTAGTCCAGCGTAATGTTTTCATATTGCATTAATAGCAAAAGGGAGAGATTATTTTAAAAAGCATAATCATCATAAAGATTATCAAGAAAACATAATCATGCTAAAAATATATTAGTTTTTATAAATTTTGGGTTGATAAATCACATTCTCAATAACAATATGCAGCAGAACAAGAACATCCACTCAAGCTGGGCACCAGAAACAGGCTATTACGCTCTCTGGAATTCAGAGCACAGGGAACAGACAGTAGCCCTGCACAGAACAACACAGATTTAGAAAGATTTAGGAGCTTAAGTACTGCCCAAAGTAGGTACACTACAAACTGAACCAAGAAGTCTTGCATGTAAGTGTGAATAAATCCTGGCAGATCTAAACTGTTTCTATATATGACTAGTTTTTATCTTATCCATGCTTAATTGAAAATTTCCTGTGCTTTAAGCTTAGGGGCATACACTTCCAGTTCTCTCCATGTCATCTTTGCACTTTCATTGAAATCCTAACACAAGCCACAGGGCAATTCCTGTGTTTCTTGATAAGAACAGGTTTTCAGAAAAGGGAATTCACAAACCCACCGGTTTAGTCTTGATTCTGGGACCCTAAAAGTCTTGCGAGCAATGTCTGAACAACATGTCAAGGAACCTGAGAGTTTTTACCAAACTGTGGAACACGGTGGTCCCCAGTTGCTTCTTTGTAGCTGTAACCCAATTCTTGGCAGTGTGAATGGGTCAGTCATGCCATTATGCATACATATCTAATCTAATCTGTCTACTATTTAGAAAAAAAGAAACTTCTTAGAAAAACCCAGCATCATATGTCAAAGTCACTCTGGGTGAAGTAAGCTGCTAAAAGTGTAAAAGCCTTTGAGCTGACGTAGCAACGTCATTGCTTACAGCGTCAGAGACCCCATGATGATCCTGTTTACTGATGAGCTTTGCCCACTAATCGTTCCAGATACAGACTGATTGTCAAGCCCTACATTAGTAAGAATCAATAAGTTGGCAAATTCTTCGCCCTGCTGGATACACAGGACTAGGCTAATCAGAAACTTAGTTGTCATTACTGATTTTCACCGGAATTTTTTTGAAAAAGATAGCTGGTTTTTTTTTTAATTACTTTAATGATTTCAATAATAACTTGACCTTATTAAAAATTCTAGATAAGTTCTATTAACAACTCTTTGTTATTAAAAATACTTGTGTGAATATATTAGTGCAATATCATAGTTCTTTCTTTTTTCATTCATTTCACTAATCTAAAATATATTAATATAAACTAAAAATAAAATCCCTAAAACTAGCAACTGAAGAGTTTTAAATTAAATTTAAAGAAAATAAACTACAAATATATGAAAACTATTAGCCATAACTGATGGTTATGAGCTTAAACTACCTTCTGTTCCCTGGGAATACATATTGTACATTTTCAAGACAAATGAAGTTACTTGTTTTTAAAATATTTCTTAAACATTTTAGAAACACTTAATCTGGTGTTTCTAGATGTCATGTTAGTCTATCTAACATCTGTAAAACAGTAAGGGAGTCTCATTCTGATTTCTATTTCATAACCAAATTAATGCAGTTACACGTATCATGAACAACTACTAAACCCAGTACATGAATACATAGAATGGTAAGCTCAGAATGTTTATACAAAAGCATACACACTTGCCAGAAATCATTAGCATATAGAAAATCTTATTTAAAAGACTAGTCCCAATCTGTAACGAATCATAAAACCTAAGAGTGCTTAATGACAAGCTAATGTACAACTTCGTTTTATTTCCACAATGGTTTACAACAGTCTTCAAACATCTCCTGTAGGAACTCTGAGACCACTGCTTTATCAAAGGGAATTTTTGCCAAGGTATAACTGGAGTATGTAACATGTAAGTCAAAAGGGTTTGGCTCAGTTGCTCTTCTCTGTTTGCAAGATACAATTCTTCTTAGTAGTTCCGCGCTTCTCTGACTTCAATGTGCATGTTCTGTGTGATGACAGTAACGAATAGCCTATTTAAATGTGAACATTTATGGAGTTAATGCCATAAAAAAAATCAGGGAAATCTTTGCCATTGGTAGTCTACACCAGCCATCCTTGACAACCTCTGGCATCCGGGAAGGGATGGGGCAAGAAGTTATTCTGTTGTGTCCCGCAGCCGTGTGATGGAAGGGCACTAGGAGCTGGGTGAAATGGGAAATGTGTCTGCTTCCAACTGGAGTCTGCCAAGGTTCCTCGGGGCAGGCAGGGAAGCACGAGTTCTCATCCTGGTCATGCAAAGCCTGGTCAGCTCTGCAACTGCTGCTGTTGCTTTAACCATCTGGCCCACACTGAGACTGAGTCAAGTCCTCTGTACGTGGAAGGACTACACAGTTGTGTTCCAAATTATTGTCAGACAGGGACTAAAACTGTGGAAAGCCTAATAATAAAAGTAATATGAAACTGCTCTAGAAAGAAAAATAAATAAAAAAATAATGAGGTACAAATGAATAAGCAAAATAAAATGCATGGGTTTTGAACTCAAGATAAATAAGCAAAACATTTTACAGCCCTTTTCCTATCAGCTGACAAATAGAAAATGCTATCAAAGTCAGCTAACAAAATAATGAAAATACACAGGCATATAAAAAGGCAGCATACCATATGTCCACCAATAGCTAGTACAACAGGAACATTAAGAAAGCCATTAAGATAGTGTTCCCATTGTGCCCAGGTATACAATAACATATGGTACATTTCCTGCTTCACTGTGCATTTCCTTGTTTTCATTGCTTAGCGTCACTAATTTAGGGCTCAACTAATATAGTTTGCGTGTGCATTTCTCTGCAGAATATTCTAAAATTCTTCATTGCTGCTTAAAATTAATCTTTTTATAGTGCAAGGGCACAGTGAATATTAATGTAAGGTAGGATTTTTTCCAAACCTTAACTAAATGGAAGAGCTAGATAGAATTATTTTAAGGTAGCTACACGTGACACTTAAGTTATTATTGTCTTCTTATTTAAGTCCTCACACAGTTGGCTGTAATGATGTTACAGAGGAACATTACAAGGTTGTTGATGGTTTTAATCAATGGAGACCTCCCCAGGACAGATGTCGATATCTCTCAGGATTGTAAATTAGAGACAAAACAGTAAGGACTAATGTAACAGTGTTAAAGAAAATACAACGAGAAATATAAGGTGACTATGTACTGTAAACCTGTAGGTGTGCATAAGAGAAGGAAACCAAGATGTCTGGAAGTTTTTTCTCCTTCATGGATATTTATTCTTGAAAACCTAAAGAAGATTAAGGAATCTCAGGATTCCCAAAAACAAGATGAAAATTATTTGTAAGACATATTGTCTCTCTCTTTGATATTTACAGATTCCACATGCCTCCTAGAAGAGTAGAACTTTCTCAGACTAGGTCAATCTTACCACGGTTCCTATTTGATTTCAGGACTGCTTATGGATAAAAAAAAAGTTATTTTCTCAAAGGAGTATTGTTAATTATCTTATCTGCTTTTCTAAAAGATTCCTATATTGTTTCATGAGTTTGATATAGAAAATTAAATCAGAGTGAAAATAAAAAAACCCCACCAACTTCTCAAATGCTTGCATCAGAAATGTTTAGATTAAATAACTGATTAGACCAAATAACTAATATCTTGAATATTTCGCGGAATCACGGAATCATGGAATTTTCAGAGTTGGAAAGGACCTCTAGAGATCATCTAGTCCAACTCCCCTGCTGACACAGGAATGCCTAGAGCACATTACTCAGGACTGCATCCAGGCAGGTCTTGAAAATCTCCAGAGAAGGGGACTCCACAACCTCCCTGGGCAGCCTGTTCCAGTGCTCTGTCACCCTCACCGTAAAGAAGTTTTTTCTTATGTTGGAATGGAACTTCCTATGTTCCAACTTGTGCCCGTTGCCCCTCATCCTGTCACTGGGAACCACTGAAAAGAGTCTGCCTCCATCCTCCTTCAACCCACCCTTTAGATACTTAGAAGCAAGAATAAGGTCTCCCCTCAGCCTTCTCTTCTCCAGGCTAAAGAGTCCCAGCTCTCTCAGCCTTTCCTCATAAGGGAGGTGCTCCAATCCCCCAATCATCTTTGTTGCCCTATGCTAGACTGTCTCCAGTAGTTCCCTGTTTAATTTTAAAAGATAAAGGGTGAGAGTTCACTCAATAATAAATAATAAACATCAGTCCAGATCCACTAGGATTTGCCATTTACTGTCTTACCCATGACAGTGGCGCTGTGCAGTACTATTTGAAAAATCATGCATAGTTTATTTCCAAGTGTGAATGGAGAAGGAAGGGATATCTGGTATGAAACCAAATCAGAATGAAGAAAAGAAACCATTACAAGCTTGAGTTAGTATCTTCACTGGTATAAACCATACCTCAATTTTAGACATTTATTAATGCCTAAAATAATGAATAATCTGAGTGGAATTACAGTTTCTTGCCCAAATTATAGTAATATAGACTTATGTCAGCTTCTGATTTCATTAAAACACATTTTCCACTCAGCATTAGGGGACTGTTACAGACCATAAGTGAACATATGGCTATTGAATTAGGTTTCGTATCTTTACAAAGCAGAAATTGCCTAGACCCTGTGTAAATTCATGCAATATGCAATTCCAATCTCTAAAAATACTACATGGGCTCTCAAGCAGTATGAATTTTGCTTTAAATGTTGTGTTTCCTTTGAGCGTCACAAGACCTTATGTCATGTTTTTCTGTATTTCTCATTCAATTATTTTTACTTCCTTGGAACTGATGCAAAATTATGCTTTTTGATTTTCCTTACAAGAAAAGGTTTGTGTTTTGCCATATAATTATATTCCCTTTTAAGTTCAAAATTCATCCCAGAATGAATTTCCCTAGTACATTTCTGGGTACAGTTTGTTATAATAGCTACCACTGAAATTTACTAAGCTATTACATATAATATTTTCCCAAGGGTGGAATATGACAAAAATGACAATTTTGATCAAACTTTTGCACTGCAAATTCGAAAAAACACATTGCAAATTAATCACTGCAGTCATTTAGATCAGAACCTAAAATTAATATTTCTGGAGATTAAATAGGCTGAGCAAGTCATCCACTTGGAACACTTTAAGAATGACAGAGGATGAACATTATGTAATGGGTACCTAACGGAGAAGGACTCCTTCAAGCACCTATTCATAAATTCAGGTCTTGTTAACAGTGAGATTTTCCAAAAGAAGAATCATTCCCATTTATATCATAACAATTTCCCTATTCTGGCACAAAATAAGAATTAAGATGACTGTTGAAAGGTTTTTCCTTAATTCTGAAATAATAGTCTATTTTTACTCAGTTGAATTTGCATATAACGTCTTTATTAAATTCTAATATTTTAGAATCTGATCATACCAGATTATGGCATGCCCAAATAAGATCACTTTTCTGAAGAAACTGCTTCCTTTCAACTAGATGATAGAAGAAAAAATCTATCCACTCTCCCCAGCAAAGTGGACACAAGAAAAAAATAATTTCAGCTTTTAGGAAACTGACAGTAGCTTTCCGGTTTTTCTAGCTTTGTTTTTTAGAATACTCTGAACCTACTGGAAAGAAATGGAATATCCGTATCATCTGCTTTTACAGTGAAACAATGCAGAAAAAAAACCCACCCATTTTTCACAACTTGCTTGAAAAATCTTTTTTTCTGTGTCCATCACTGTTTATCAGTCTTATGTAATTGTGCCAATAAATATGTAATTCCTTGCGTATTATAATAAGAGAACAGAAAATGTCCTTATATTTGAATACAATGCATACTTCAGCTCTTTCGCTACTGCTAAGCATACATTAAGGGTAAATACAAATTGTTTTTGTCATTATTCTCTGCAAATCAATGTGTTTGACATTTGTATTGCAAGCACTCAAAGTTTAAATACATTTAAAAGTAAAAATTGAAATAAAGATGTCAAAAGTATTGATTAGTGATCAACACTCAGATCAGAGAAAAAAAACCAACCTGTGAGCTTTTAGGAAATTACTTACTTATTGTTAAAGAAAACAATCTAAAATATACCTGGGAGAGTAGATACTATAAGTGGCTATTTTAAGATATAAGACTTATTTGTGTAACATACTTTAATATTTCTTTACAAAATGCCTTCTAATTTCTGAACACAGAAACAGTTCTTCTAGTCCTACAGAGAAGAAGATATCAACAATATGTACACTGCTTTCTGTTTTAAGAAGTGGGATTTGCATGGAAGCCTTTTCTCTGGGTGTTTTTTTTAGTAGCTGAAAAAAAGGATAAGAAAGTACACTTGGCACAAGCTCTTTTCTCATTCCTTTTTTATACATTAAAATTCACTTTCTACAGTAATATTTTCACCTACGTAATCTCCAGGCCAATAAAAAGCATGATCATTTCCTTTCCCAGTAATTACATGGTTGCCAGCTTCAATTTAGTTCCATTTATCCTTTCAGAATTCTTAACTTTTAACAGTTGCTCAACATGCATCTTCATTACTTTCCTCTTCTTCCGGGTATGAAAGGTAGTCAACTCTGTAGCAGACATTAACTTTCCTCTCCACCCCCTCCCTTATCCACTTCCCACTCTCCATCCAAATTTGTCTTCAGTAGGCTATCTTCAGAATCATGTCAGGTAGGTACTTTGTTATGTGCTGTTTTTTCAAATTGAAAACACTACACTACACTAATATTTAAACTGAAAATGAAGTTCTTTTCAAAATGAGGAAAAAAACCATGTACAGTCAATAAAATAAACTATTTAATTCCTGCAAAAACCTACTTGCTCTACTGCAGTACCATTCAATATTATGCCTCCTAGTTATAATCATTGAGTGAAAATTATATGAGAGTTCTGGGAAGCACTGAGGAGTTCTGCCATACACCATGTTCTGCTTCGGACCATTGCCCAAAATGCTGTTCATCTCTGACAGCATTAAAGTCTGATATCTCTTGAACCGTCTGGAGTAGAAACAAATACCGTGCAGCACTGCTGTGCTGTGATTACGAGCTTTGCAGCAGTAAAAGCATTTCTTTTAAAACTTGTAAGACTGGGAGACAGAATGTGAGTGTGCACATTGCAATTACTTATTCTGCTCCCTTCCCTTCCTCCCAGCTTCAAATTCTGACATGATAGTAGCTACTATCTCACAAGCTGTTAAAGATAGCATGCAGTTAGAAAATTATCTAACTGGAATTTTGAACCTCGGCTTTCAAATATCACAAAGTGTTAATCTCTAGCTCTGTGGTTTGTAAGGTTGCTGAAATCATGTGGGAGCTGAAGTGAAAAGCAATAAAATCGTGATGGTAATCAGGTGATGTGAAGGTTTCATTATCTTAGGACCTACCGTGTCTGATAAAATAGTACAAGTGCTCTCAGGACCAGTAAAATTATCTTAAGTATGCAAACAACAGGGGGAAAGCACTGATCCCTAAATGGCAGTAAAGCAGACACAGGCAAAAGCAGACAAACAGTAAAGCAGTTAAAGATGAGGTAAAACACGGTTAGATAAGATTTAGAGCACTCTTCCTTTTTCCCTTGTCCATTTTTTGCAATGTTTTAATTATTTACCAATGTGTTAGAATAACAAATTGGTATTCGCCAAATACCATTCACAGATTTGGTTTCATATTGGAAAAAAATAACAATATGTGTTTTCAGTAAGAAAAGATGTCTGATCTCAACTACATTCATAATGTACCTAATTCTCAATACAGTTCAGGACAAGCTGACCTATTATCTACAAACTCCTTTGAAAAGTCTACTTTTAGTGTCTCTGACTGTGACGGTGCCATGACATAAGCTGGCTATGTTTCTACTGTCTATTTTTCTGGTGCACCTCCAGCATCCAGAACCATTGTGTCAGGAACGTTTGAGGATTCATTCCTGTTTAGTACTTTCAGGGTGCTCTTATTGACCTGTTGCCCAGCAATTCAGATGATGCCTTTTGGAACCAACCAATACACTCTGCCTGAGTAATTTCTTAAGGCAGATTCACAGCAATGAAGTCCTCGGTTGCTTTTGTGACCCTTTGTAGACTCCCTCCAGTATGTCCGTGTCTTTCTTATGCTGAGGGCCCAGAACTGAACCCAGCACTCCTGATGTGGTCTCACTGGTGCTGAGTAGAGGGAAAGGATCACATCAACCTGCTGACTGTGCCCATCCTAAAGTTTTTCGCCTTCATTGCCTTGCGAGTGCATTGATGACTCATGGTCAGCTTGTTGTCCAACAGGACCCCCAGCACCCTTTCTGCAAAGCTACTTTTCAGCCAGTCGGTCCTAAGTCTCCCCTAGTGCAAGGGATTGTTCCTACCTGAGTTTGGGATTTGGCATTTCCATTTGAACTTTGTGAGATTATTGTCTGCCCATTTCTCCATCTTCTCGAGGTCCCTCTGAATGACAGCACAACTACCTGGTCTATTAATGACTCTTCCCTGTTTTGTATCAACTGAAAACTTGCTGAGGGTGCTTTCTGTCCCATAATTTGGATGATTAGTGAAGTTAAACACTACTACCCCCAGTGGTACCCCTGGGGTACACCACTTAGTGATTGCCCTGCAGCTGGACTTCATTTCACTACTACAAATCTTTTAGCCTGGCAGTTCAGCTACTTTTTCAGTCCACCTCACTGTTCATTTACTTAGTCTGTACTGCATCAGATTGTCTATGAGTATGTTATAAGAGACGAGATTGAAAGTATTGCTAATGTCAAGATAAACATTAATTGCTCTCCCATCATCCACAAAGACAGACATTTCGTTGTAGAAGGCTATCAGATTGATCAGGCATAATTTCCCCATTATAACTCCATGCTGACTGGTTACAATCATCTTCTTGACCTCAATATGCTTGGAAATGGTTCCCAGAATTAGCCGTTCCATTACCTTCCTGGGGATTAAGGTGAGGTTGACTGGTCTGTGAATTCCCATATCCACCTTCTGTCCCTTTCTGCGCAAAAGGCTGCACAAACTGCTGCGCCTATTTGCTGCCTCTGTTATTTGTGTTCTCCTCCTGGCTTCAATGGTAACTAGTTCTCATATTTGGTCAACAACAGTGCCATGCTCAGCTTATCCACTGCCCTCATGATTCTGTAAATCTCATTCAAACCCCTCTCAGCTCTCTTCAAGTGAAAGAGTCCAAGATTCTTTCCTTCAAAGGCAACCTATGCATCCATTTGACCCATTCAGAAGCTGGAGCATATACAACTGTGGTTTTATTGTGTATTTATGTTCAAAAGTGAAAAAAAAAGAGTCGTGTATATTGAGATGGAATATTAGCAGCTCAAATTATATGTAATTGAGGTTAATTTCATAACATCTGCAATTTTATTTATAACCTTCAGTGAAATAAAAGGTCTTATATCTTGAACATTCTTGCTTCCAGTATCAATTCAGAAATCTTGTATTTTCTCTTTTGTCTAGATAGATTAATTTTATTACTGTTGAGATCCTCTTTCTGGCTGTTGCTTTGCAATTCCTTGGTTTTTCATATCTCTAAATCTTTTCCTACTTCCAAAGATCGAATCTGTCACACTATTGTTTAGATGCCTAAAAATCTCTATTTTTCAAAAATATTGTTGCAATAAAAAAAAAAAAAGATGTTTATCTTTCTATTTATGGCATTAAAAATTAATAGAATATTGCTCTGACATGTTATGAAGCTCTTCTGTGACCAGAAACAGAATCTAGCTTTTTGTTATGTTGTTCAACCAGGCCTAATTGATTCAATGCATTCTCTTTATTTCCTGAAAATTATGAATCACAGCAGGACATTTAGAATGAGAATCATTCTAGTGGGATCAGAAATAACAAAAGCAGGTTGAGAAAATTGTCTGCATGGTAGATGTTCTTAGATTTTAACAACTCTTACAGGATTTTATAGAAGATACAGAACCCACGTGATTGTTAGAAATTAAATGACACCATCACAGAATATATAAAGTCAGAAGCACATACATTATCTTTGCTAAATTTAAGAAACACAGAAAATGAAAGTAAAAAAGCTGTTCTTTTAATCATATGGTTCTGAAATCTGTTCATATGTTGTATTGCAGGTGTCATACTTGATCAGTTTTGTGCCAGTATAATTCCATTAACTTCATAAACTCATGCAAGAAGAGTATCAGAAATTTTCACTGTCAAGTTCTAGTAATGGATGGCCATGTCATTTTAGTAAAGAAAGCAGCTCATCTCTTTCAAGTTATATTAGATAGAAAATTGAGGGTAATATAATGATATACGAAAATATAGACAACTGTTTGTTTCAAATACATGTATGTGTATGAGTTAGTTTACTGCTGAATAAAAAGACATAGCATTTAATTATTCCTAAACCTGATTTGAGAAGTAATTTTTTTCCCCTGAAAATTGTGGAAGAAACACCACAGACAGCTCTACACTGATGTATCTTTAACATTCATTGAGTTATTTTCACAAAACTAACACAAATTCAGAGCATACATAAATCATTTCCATGGAAGAACTTTTTTAGTGTTAGTAAGAATTTGCAAGTTTTCTTAAGTCTTCTCTCCTTATAACCTAGAAATTCAGAAACAATGTACAAATAATATGAATTATCTTAGCTCAACTTTTACTTTACAGTCTTTCAGTTTGGCACAACTATCAGTTGGAAATTTTTATGGCAAGTGCCACTGTACTGGGAAGGGAAAAAAGTTCCTTAGTGGCAGTGTCATCTTCAGAATGAAGCACTGAAAGTCCCTCCAAGAGGAATACACTTGCATTCTCCAGGTCCAAGATGCTGTTTGGCTTAAAAGATCTTAAGACTGGGGGAAGAATATATGCCCAAAATATCCTTTCCCCAACAGACTTCTTAGATTTGAACCTAAGAACTATGAGAACCTTTGAATACTACATCTCCTTTCTAATAAATTTCTAAATTTTGGAACATATCTCAGCTGAAGCATGAAAATGATAATGAAAAAGTAACTTTGACAAATATTTTACAGGTAACAGTAAAGAAGTACAAGGTTATAAGCAGCACAAATGCTGACAGGCCCATGAATATCCTCCTTGCTTCTGCTCATCTTTTGTAGATAAATATATATGTCTGTGTAAGGCACACCACAGTGGATATAGAAAAAATACATTACTATTTCTCTGTCTAGAAAAGTAGAAGAAAAAAGTGAAGTATTGGGAGTTTGAAATGAGCTCAAGAAACAATTTCGCACATCATCATTCAGGATGTCTATAGGATGGAGATGAATCATAGCTGCTCACAGTGTTATGGAAAAGAGTTATTCCTGGACAATCTCAAAGAGAAAAAGGAAGTCTACAGAGGGTGGAAGCAAGGACAGGTAGCCTGGGAGGAATACAGAGAAATTGTCTGGGCAGCCAGAGATCAGGTTAGGAAAGCTGAAGCCCAGATAGACTTAAATCTGGCCAGGGGTGTCAGGGGCAACAAGAAAGCCTCCTATAGGTATGTCAGTGACAAAAGGAAGACTAGGGAAAACGTGGGCTCATTCAGGAAAGAAACAAGAGACCTGGTCACCCTGGACATGGAGAAGGCTGAGGTACTCAACTGCTTTTTTGCCTTAGTCTTCACTGGTAAAGGCCCTAACCATACCACCCAAGTTGCAGAAGGTAAAGGCAGGGACTGGGAGAATGAGGAAATGCCCACTGTAAGAGAAGATCAGGTCCAAGACCACCTGAGGAAACTGAAGATGCACAAGTCCATGGGACCTGACGAGATGCATCCATGGGTCCTGAGGGAACTGGCAGATGTAGTTGCCAAGCCACTAACCATTATATTTGAGAAGTCATGGCAGTCCAGTGAAGTTCCTGCTGACTGGAAAAGGGAAACATAACCCCCATTTTCAAAAAGGGTAAAAAAGAAGACCCAGGGAACTACAGGCCAGTCAGTCTCACCTCTGTGCCTGGCAAGATCATGGAGCAGATCCTCCTGCAAACTATGCTAAGGCACATAGAAAATAAGGAGGTGGTTAGTGGAAGCCAACATGGCTTCACTAAGGGCAAATCATGCCTGACAAACTTGGTGGCCTTCTACAACAGGGTTACAGTGTTGGTGGATAAGAGGAGAGCAACAGATGTCATCTACCTGGACTTGTGCAAAGCATTTGATACTGTCCCACNTATCTTGGGCTGCATCAAAAGAAGCGTGGCCAGCAGGTCGAGGGAGGTGATTCTGCCCCTCTACTCTGCCCTGGTGAGACTCCACCTGGAATACTGCGTCCAGTTCTGGAGCCCCCAGCATAAGAAGGGGGAAGGGGGCGGGGAGGGGAGGGGAGGGTCATGAAGATGATCAGAGGGTTAGAGCACCTCTGCTATGAGGACAGTCTGAGAGAGTTGGGGTCATTGAGCCTGCAGAAGAGAAGGCTCCAGGGAGATCTTATAGCAGCCTTCCAGTATCTGAAGGGCACCTGCAAGAAATCTGGCGAGGGACTTTTTGCAAGGGCAGGTACTGATAGGACAAGGGGTAATGACTTCAAACTGGAAGAGGGTGGATTTAGATTAGATATTAGGAAGAAATTTTTCACTGTGAGGGTGATGAGGCACTGGAATAGGTTGCCCAGGGAAGTTGTGGATGCCCCATCTCTCAAAGTGTTCAAGGCCAGGTTGGGTGAATCTTTGAGCAACCAGGTCTAGTGGGAGGTGTCCTTGCCCATGGCAAGGGGGTTGGAAAGTCGCTTCCAACCTAAGCCATTCTATGATTCTATGAATATTCAAAAAAGAATAAAAAAATCGTACAGGAATAGCTAACTTGTTATTAGAGACAAGTAGATTCAAAATAATCTGAAGGCAGGACTGGGAGTAAAAAACTTCTGTATTATTCCAGTTATAAAACTAATTGCTTTTTTAGTTATCCCATTGCTTTTTCAATGAGAACATGTTGCTCTCTTCCATGAAAGAGAAAAGTTGTTAATTACACAGAATTTGAAAAGTGATAACATAACTATGTTTTGGAACAGTAAAGAAAAAAAAAAGTGCACGTTTAAAAAAGAAATAGACTACACAGTAGTTATTATGCTACCATGTAATACAATAAAATGACCAGATCTTGCATACTGAATACAATATTTACTGTGTCTGAGAGGAGATCACATAAACCAGGAAAAGGTTTACAGAACAACAAACGTAAACAAATGTATGGGATGGCTTCCACAGGAGGGATGACTTCAGGATTCATATGATGGAGTGAACAGGAACAAGTCACAATTTCTAACAATATAGAAAGTAGGGAGCATCAGATGAAACTGGCAAAAGGCAGGTTTGATGTAAGAAACAATAACTTTTAACAGAACACAATTAAGTCTTGAGACCTCTTGTAGTAGGCTGTTACAAAAGCTTTACAGGGCTTCAGAAAGCTATTGAACAATTTAACAGCAGAAAACTCAATATAAGGCTTAAAAGATACCATCTCTGACTGAGGAGTCCTTGACCTTGATTTTCCTGGAGTCTGGCACTGTACTCCCAGGACTTATGTCTACCTGTCTGCTTTGCTCTTACAGTCTAACACAAACCCATGTTTGTCCACCACCAGAAACAGGGTATCACTCTAGATGGAACTTTGCCTGATATTATTCTGTTATATTCATTAAAGACTAATGAGCATACAGAACAACATTTGAAATTAAGATTTTATTTTTTTTTTCAGACACATACTTAAGTTTGCATCAGAAGAATTATAAATGTGAAATGCACTCTGCTAGGACTTGGAGGACTTTTTGCTTCAGCTGGTTTTTTTTCCAACTACATTTAAAATATATAGCCTTACTGACAAGAAACTTTCAGACTCATAAGCATGGGTTTCTATTTTACATCAAATCAGTACCTATGTCTCAAAGGGCAGGAAAAGAGAGCATAAAGTTCAATCTTTTGTATTTCAGATTGTGACTTCTCTCTGTCCAGTAAAACCCAGTGGTATTTTGTATGTATTATGACTTCAAGGATGAGATAAAATTACAGTTTCTCCTTTGGAAGATATCAGGCTATCTTCACGATTATATTTCACTGAAATCAATGTTAATTTTCTTGTTAATTTGATGAATTTAAATAATTCAGATAATTGTAACATATTTTATTTCCTTTTTGAGATTACATCTGGCCTAACAAAATGTCAAAATAACACCTTCTTATTTCTCACTTCAGAATTAAAATCCATTAGAATAGTACTGGACTCCAACAAATCTATACCTTGTTAAAATATGTAAAACTGGAAGCATTACAACCCTCTTGCAGCTTTGCTATATATGCTCCAGTTTCACAAAACATAGCTCATTTGGCACAAATTTTGCAATATTGCTTCTCTAGCTCTACACTTCCTCATCATCCCATCAGAAGATATTTCATTTTTCATATCTTGCAGAACCATCTTTCACTGCAAGCTTCCTCCTTAAAAGGGGACATAGCCCCTATGGAAGTATATCTTCTAGGTACTTATGAAATTAATTAATCATTCAAATGAAAGGGTTCCAGGACCTTCTGCAAACTGCATTATTGCTTATGAATCCCAGCAGTTTGTCGTACATCACTTTCTAAGTAGTGTAGCTCTTTCACACTACTTTGCACATTCTCATTTCTCTATTGTGTCTCTTTGTTGCAACTGTATCAATTAATTCCTTAATTAGTCTGAATTCATTCACTTTGCAACAAATAAAAAACTTTCCAGTAGTTCAGTTCTGGGTAGAGGTATTAATTTTTCATTTAGTTCTCAAATACAAAAGTTTTTGTGCTTCAGAATAATTCTGATTTTTCTGTTTAAAACTACAATGCAATAAAGAATATACATTTTTGCAAGTGATAGTGAATGCAAATCACAGAAGAAGACTTTCAAATATGGAACTGGTGGATGATAAACATGTTACCCCCAAAAAAGTGTATGTGATGTAAGATTTAACTTTTTGGAAATATTTTTGAAAGAAGCTATCTCATAAAAATGCTTCACATTGCTATCTGAAAACTAAAAGAAAGGGACTTTTCTCGTCTCTAGAATAAAACACAACTGAAATATGTACTCAGAAGTGATAAGCACATCTAAAAGATTTAATTAAAGCTCTCAGGAATAAAGAAAAGAGCTACTGACACAGAAACTGTCATGACAAATTATCTGTTCAAGAATCTTTAAGAACTGGAAAATACACAGTTGACTACAAAAAAAGTTTTAAAACTCTTACTAAAGACAATTAGCCAATCTAGGCCATGATACATGTTTATAACATCCTGTATAAGGTCATCCACTTACTCTGATACATTCAGAAAAGTTGAAATTTGAAATGATTTGTAAAAAGAAGTGTCTTTATTTTATAACTGGTATGCAACCAGTGTGGATCTTTAAAAACTTTTCCATAAAATTACATTTCATGTTTATAATATTTAGTATAAGCAGTAAAGCACTTGGCTATTTAATTATCAAGCTAGAAATTCTATTAATCATTCTACAAATGGTGTTTATGTTTAGTGGCAGAACATTTTCAGGAAAGATCAATGACTCATTTTAAGACCGATCATGGTGATACTCCACCTTTCTTTGAATGCTATATTTAACAAAATCATCCAGTACTTCAGGTTAGCTTTCAGAATAATACACTGGTTATCTCTAGTTTGTATGACACCAAATTAAGCGGGAGTGTTGATTTGTTTGAGGGTAGGAAGGCTCTGCAGAGAGATCTGGACAGACTGGATTGATGGGCTGAAGCCAACTGCATGAGGCTTAACAAGGCCAAGTGCCGGGTCCTGCACTTGGGTCACAACAACCCCAGGCAACGCTACAGGCTTGGGGAGGAGTGGCTGGAAAGCTGCCTGGCAGAAAAGGATCTGGGGGTCCTGGTGGACAGCCGGCTGAACACGAGCCAGCAGGGTGCCCAGGTAGCCAAGAAGGCCAACGGCATCTTGGCCTGTATCAAGCATGGCGTGGCCAGCAGGAGTAGGGAAGTGATTGTGGCCCTGTCCTCAGCGCTGGTGAGGCCGCAGCTTGAGTACTGTGTTCAGTTTTGGGCGCCACAGTATAGGAGGGACATTGAGGTGCTGGAGCGTGTCCAGAGAAGGGCAACAAAGCTGGTGAGGGGTCTGGAGAACATGTCTTGTGAGGAGCAGCTGAAGGAATTAGGATTGTTTAGTCTGGAGAAGAGAAGGTTGAGGGGAGACCTTATTGCTCTCTATAACTACCTGAAAGGAGGTTGTAATGAGATGGGAGCTGGTCTCTTCTCCCAAGTAACTAGAGATAGGACAAGAGGAAACGGGTTCAAGTTGCGCCAGGGGAGGTTTAGATTGGATATTGGGAAAAATTTTTCCCTGAAAGAGTTATCAAACATTGGAACAGGCTGCCCAGGGAGGTGGTTGAGTCACCATCCCTCGATGTGTTTAAAAGTCGTGTAGATGTGGTGCTTGGAGACATGGTTTAGTGGCAGACTTGGTAGAGTAGGGTCAATGGTTGGACTGGATGATCTTAAAGGTCTTTTCCAACCTAAACGATTTTATGATCCTTTATGATAATCACTGAATGAATTCAACCCCGTTGAAAAAGGGGGTTAATACCATCAATAAAAAGCTTAAGAAAAAAAAATCACATGTTGAATCTAATTCTTTGTTGCCTTAAAAATTGTTAGCGATTTTACCAAATATTTGCTCTATTAGTAATCTAATCTTTTCTAAATAATAAAGTGAAATAGAAAGGATGCATCTTGTTCATGGAATCATATGTCAGGTTTTTCCTCTTGGATCACTTATAGATTGATGTCAAAAGTGCCTATGCTTACTGAGGATGATATTCAGTCCAGATACAAAATACAAAAGAAGATAATATTAAGAAAACATTCTTTGCAAATAAGTAGATAATAATATATATACTGTTGATATTGGAGATAATTGACATAACATAAAAAAAATCCTCATACATTGAACTTATCCAAGCCCGTAAGAAGCAATGTGGGTGATGCTGTGGGCATTACTGTATTGTCAGTCACAATGAAAAACGATGGACTTGGATTATTGGATTATTAAATCTTTTTTTCTAATATAGAAAGTTACTTCTGTGTTGACATTAAATCACTAGCATGAATAGTTTAGCAACTTTTGAAGTTTTAAAGAAACCAATGAAAACTTCATATAAGAGGGGCTAAGTGCAGAAAAGCAGGCTGTAATTTCAACAGATCATTGATCAAGGACTATTGTTTGGCTTTCCAATTTAATAGAGAGGACAAATACAATTATAGAGTGTTCTATGCAACTCAAAGAGCATGGAAACTCTCTTTCTGTTATGTTCCTCTAAATGTTCACAAATAATCCATATACCATGTCCTTACATTTTCTTCTCTGTACGTTCTGTTAAACAGCAGAAAACTGAAAATTCTTGATAAGGAGACTTTTTTTAGAGATTGGACACATGCAAACAACTCAGCAATGTCTTAAAAAATGCCTGCTCAAAATCAGCCTGCATTTTTTAATTTTAGAAGTATGAAGCAAAAACATTTTGCCCAAGTATTTCTCATTTTCAAAGAGCTATAAGTGAAAGTATCAAAAAAGAATGGCAACTTAGCTCAGACACTTTCTAATTAAATAAAAAGAATATAAAAAGAAGTAAAAAAGAAGCAAAATCTATCATTTCCTTTCCTTAGTTGATTTCTTAAGTGAATTAAGGACTTGGGGAAATACACTTTTTGATCTGTATCTGACAAATAATTCCTCAAACTCTATAAATGAAAGCAAGTTATTTAAGGTCTTAATAAATATGTCATGAGATAAACTCATTGCTGATGTCAATTTAGAAAACATTCAATTTTGAGAATTAAAAATAAAAAATATAATATATTTAATTATGAATTTAAATTTTCTGGAAGACCAATTCTAAAGCTGTAAAAGGGACAACAATCAGATTTTACATCTTTTGGGCTTTGTCAGTTCCAAATCTCAAGTATCTAGCTTTACATTGTTGAAACCTTCACCTTTTGTCATTCCCTGAATAGTAGGATCTGCTTAAATACATATTTATGTTTGGGAGAAAGAGATATTTAAATGATTACTTCAATACTTACTCTGTAAATTTGTTACTTATTGCTGTTGGTAAACTAATCAACCATATAATTCTAATTAAGCTTTTTTCATTCTCCTGTGTATGTAAATATCTAAAGAAATATGATCAAACCCCCATTGAAGACTTTTTTCCAGTAAACACAAGGCTTAGAAAAGAAAGCAAACTCAGAGTAATTAATATCTAAATACTGGCTGAACATCAATGATGGCTATTAGAGAAGGCAAGTTTTCAGTGAAAGCAGGTTAAACTGGATCAAATAAGACTACTACCCCTGTAAGCATTTGAATAATTAATTTTTCATATAGTCTGAAACCTGGAACTTTGTTCCCAGGTGCCAAATTTCATTTCAAGAAATGAAAATTTTATATATTCTTTTCAAACTATTCTTCCATGGAGGCAACTCGTATACTTCCAACAAAGAACTGAATTACACTGGATTCATAAAATCACATACTGGATTTTCAGAGGTCCCTTAACAAAGACAAAGCACTAATTTTAGTCTTTTCAATTCTATATAATTAAAAGTTAATTTTCTTCAGTAAAGATGGAGATACTGATTAGTTTAATCAGATGGGTCATTCTGAAAAGTTAAGTCTGCCTTCTCCTCCTCCCTTGCTCTTGGAAGATGTACTGTTACTGACAAAAAAACGGAGAAAGAATTTTTCTGCACAGCCATTTTGGGTAGAGGGAAGTGATATAGAACTGAAGATTTTATCCTCCCATCAGCACAGCGGAAAAGTGAAAAATTCAAAAGGTAGAGGAAATGTATGACGGAAAAGTAAGACTTATGGCTAGGCTGTCCTATTGCCTGTTGCTACAAAACCTATAGAGCTGTATGGTTGCAAAACTGAACATTTCAAAGACTAAAAGTTACAGAATGCAGATCCCCAACATTTTGGTGCATGCTAATTTTACTTATAATACAGTCTTATGTGCACGGTTGAGGACTGTTTCCCTATTCCCATCTGCCCTGTTAATCACCCTTTCTCTCCTACTCTCCCTTTGTCCCACCTCCTCCTACTGTCAGATTCTTTTTTTTTTTCCTTCCTATTTGCCTCTGCCCCCAGTTCCTCCACGCTGCACCATATCGGGTCCAGCCCTGCTGCCCATTGCTGGTCTCAGCCATGCTGCTCTTCCTCAGGGTGTGGTTGGGATGGGGGGGGTGTTGCAGACACAGAGCAGAACTTGCCCCAAAACACTGTGGCTTCCAGGTGTCCTCTGTGGCTGGAAGGAGCGGTTGTAGCAAATATTGTATTACTTTTCTAGTCAGGGTTGACGCATGCCAGGTGCTCAGAGAAGCTATGAAACATTTTGCTGCGAAACTCTAAGAAGTCTCCGATGAATGTGGGAAATTGATTTCTACAGGCTTCACCAGAATATTCAGGTTTTCATGGGGGAAAGCAAAAGGCATATACCTGACAGCAGAATAATCAATCTGCCTAATTTAAAGTCCCTACTCCAAAGCACTATGAGCAAAAAAGTTTAAACTTAAGAATTATTTTAACATAAGCAAATCAGTGCATTTTCCTGAAGGCTGTCAAACCCTTCTAGTAGCTTTATATAACTATATACACACACAGAGGTGCACACACCTAGCTTCAGGCCATCCAGGACAATGTAATGCTCTACCATAGAAGTTTACCAAACTTATAAGCAGACGAAAGACAAAGGATTTTAATTGTTACTATTACTATGATGTCCAAGTACAAGGATTGCTATAAGCATAAGCTGTTTTTTACGGAAACCAATATAAAAATAGTATCTTTTTCTGTATATAAGCACCCATAGGAGATTTTGAAAACAGAAGAGTCTGCCTTGTAAGAGTTTGATCCATCCAATGTTCTTAATATCAAGATTGGTCTCTCCTGTTGTCTACGAGTTGTTCATGCATGCTACTCTGCTGGAGCAGAGCTTTTCAACATTTATGGGTACAGTTTTATTGATATCCACAGGGGAGTTGTTGCAAAATTCTCTTTGTTACCAGGAGGTTCTTTTCTAATCGACTAAACACAGAAATAAAACTCTATTCATTGCACAGCTGTATTTTTCATTAATTTCAGAGAGCTGCAGGTTTCTTAATAGCCTCCATGGCCTCCTCTGGTTTAAAGTCTAAAGTGATTACAGAAGCTAAAATCTTGTCATCCTTCCCTTGTAACCTGCAGGAGAGGAGGACACGAAGCTATGACATGTTTTCCAGTGTGCAACAAAACCGACACTTACACGGTCACTGGCAAAATTAGAACGGGAAGAACTGAGACAATAGCAATGTTGAGTCATGTATTTCGAAAGGGATTTATTGACTTTGAAGGGGAAAGCCCAGCATTTTCCTGTTGAGCCAGTTCTAAAAGCAAATACACATTGTATTTTATTCTGAACTATAATCTTCCAAAAAAACCCCCCTTCTATTTTATGTTGTATTATAACATGCATTTGGGTACTGGCTAATTTATTTGGGGATCTTTTGGTTTGGTTTAGCTTGTTTTCCATCTTTTCAGTCATTGTCTAATATCCATAAGTAAATGGGAAATACACTAGATGAATAGCTTGTGAAAAGGAATTTCAAAGGACAAATGAGCAAAGAGTTTGAAGTCCAAAACAGATGAGGCTGAAAAATGTGCTAATGCAAGCTCTGTAGGATTGATTTTTCAAGTAGCTGTTGAACGCTTACTCCAAATCAAAATTAGTTCACTAAAAATTACAAGACTTATTTGAGGAAGAGCACTGGGTGGCTCAAATCATGTGGGAGAAAAACTGTAGAATGGTTTGGTTTTCTTTTTCCCCTAAGTTTTATTTGGTGGTAATTATGTTATTGTAGCACTTTAAATGAAAAAAACTCATAGACTAGGTATCAGTTTAATCTTTTTTCTTAAACTACAGAATAAACTATAGCAATAGTACTAGAGGAAAATATACAAAGCCGGATGTACATGAATCTTTCTTCCAGGAAAATTATCTGGATTTAAGAATACTATACACAGGTTTCCAAATATGTTTACGTATGCTGTTTACATATTCTCTCTTGTTATCCACGCAAGTGTCCAATCCTTTTCTAGCCTTGCTAATGTGTTTGAGAATGTATCCTTTAGCATCAGTGGTGCCACAGGTTTGAAATATACCTCATGATGATTGGAGCCTGCCATTTACAACATAGGTTAGTTGTGATGAAGATGCTAGGAACTCAGTGAAGAATATTACATATGATCACTTTCCTCTTTGGTTTTACTTTGATATGAAAGTGCTATAGTAAGCTATTTTTACATTCCTAATACTGGTGCTTTGTTTCTAAGAAGTTTATCCTTGTTCTTGGCATTATTATTTTGCTCCTCATTCATTTTATCCTCTGTTGAACAGGTATATTAACATTGAAATACGCATGTCACTCCATCATATTTCTCCAGCTACTTCTAGACAGTTCTAGATTACTGTCATTCATGGTTGCTGTGTTGTAAATGACAGCAGCTATCACATAAGTTGAAAAAAAAAAACCAAACCACAAAATTCCACATAGCAACAAAACCCGTATTTTGAGTTTTATGTGTGGATAGAAATGTGGTTGCTTCTCAAACTGCTTCCTAAGTTAATTAAAATGACACATTACTGTTTGAGGATACAGGTTTAAATTTATAATGTGTCTCAGAAGATGGCTTTATGGTCTCACTATATTGAAGTGATATTTTGATATTTCCTTGTTAAAAAAATAAATAAATTTAAAAACCTCCCCAAAATAAAAATAATGGCTGCAGCTGGGATTGGTAAATACTGAGATACAATACCCAGCATCAAGCACTCTTCTACAACTTCTACCGGACATTCCTAACTTTCACCTCCATTTACAGCAATTCTCCCATTCTTCCCACACCACAGCCTGCAGTTCCCCCACAAATGTACTTTTCAGCTTCCCTGACTATCTGCCAGCCTGTTTGTATAGGTGGTAGGTTCTTTTCTTTTGTTGTGGTTTTTTTCTTTGTTGAACTCTATAACAGTATTTAAAGTCTATTTGTTCTAGCTAAGTATTTCCAAACATGGTGAGAAAAGAAGTGTCAGTATAAATAACTCTTTTATGTTCAGTATGATTGACTATATAGGTAACCAAGGCTCAGAAAGAGATCAGACGCAGACCATGGAGAACAACTTCCTTTTTAGTCCCTAATGTGTGAGACAATAACTAATACAGACAAAAGTTTTGGGTAATTGGAATAGAGGGACTGTAGTCAATACAGACCCTGTAGCAAATTACTGTGCTAAATTACAAAATGTCAAAAGCAGTGGATGAGCTTGGTTTTTTCACTTAAAAGATTAAGGAAACTCATTTACCCTCACATACTTTCTTTTCTTTTGCCTGTGATGAGAGGAAGAAATGGTTATTTGCTAAATTTGCCTTCAGGCTAGATCTTTGGAGAGGGTGTGGACGTTCTTTTGTTGCCACAGATGACACCAGTCTGCCTGTAGATTAAATAAAAGACCAAAAGACCCCATAGTACACAAGGGAAAATACTGGAGGGGGTATAAGAAAGTTTGTCTAGAATACTAGCAGTATTCACAGGTCTACTTAAACTGGTTTTGTCCTAACAAATGAAACCCATTTAGTTTTATAAACAAAAAGTTTTCATGTTATTGTACAGTAAGTGGGACATGAAACCTGGAGTCAGTGGTCAATCTAGGGGAAGCCACAACAAAGAAGAAAGGATAATTAACAAAGTGTATAAGAAAAACTGTGAGGGCACCATGGATGCTCTCAGAATACTGTCAAAGACATATTTCCAAAAAGAGAAGAAAGGCTGGACAACACAAGGTAGTGGAACAAAAGGTAAGTTAACATAACTAGTTGAGATGATGAAGAACCAGGGCAAAGTGGACAAAGCTTTTCTATGCTCCCAGTAGGAATGGGAAGAAAACAACAGATAAGACCTGTTGTTAAGGTTTATTCTCACCACCTAGAAGCAATAATGATGTCAAGGTCACACAGAATCACAGAATATCTTAAGTTGGAAGGGACCCATAAGAATCATCGAGTCCAACTCCCTGCTCCTCGTACTACCTAAAACTAAATCATATGACTAAAAGCGTCATCCTAAGAGGTCCTTGAACTCTGACAGGCTTGGTGCCGTGACAACTCCCATGGGGAGCCTGTTCTAGTGACTGACTACCGTCTCAGTGGAAAACCTTCTCCTAATGTCCAATCTGAACTTGCGTTGACACAGCTTCATTCCGTTTCCTTGTGTCCTGTTACGTCACCAGAGAGAGGAGATCAGCACCCACTTCTCTGCTGCCACCTTGAGGAACTTGTAAACTGTGATAAGGTCAGCCCTCAGTCTTCTCTTCTCCAGGCTGAACAAGCCAAGTGACCTCACCTCTTCCGCTTAAGTCTTACCCTTGAGATCTTTTACATGACAGCAAGCAAGATATACTCCTGTGGGGACGACTTTTAAATGCATGTGTTGGAAAGCTGAGAGATCTGGCATCCAAACAGACATCAGACATCAAAGACAGGATTAGTTGGAAGGCATGTGATCTCAGGGTACAGTACAGCCAGCATAGATTCTGGGTAGCCTTAAATACAATGTTTCTAGGTAAAAATGTCACAACCTAAGTAAAGGGAACAGGATTTCGTGCAAATTCACCAGCTCCAAGAGAAACTACAGGCATGGAACAAATCAGAATGAAGACATTATGGCCACATGAATGTGGTGGGGAGAGCAACAAGGGAAACAGAAATGTAAGTGTTCAGTATATAGACAGCTTGTGGTACATACAGTAGATAATGGGAAGCCTTACACATAACAGTAACTTTCATGTAACTTACTTGCTTTCCTTCTGGAAGATGTATCTGTAAAAATGGGAATACATGTAACACGACTTTAAGGTAACATTAGTGAAATACATCAACTCTGGAGGCAAGCTAGCTACTATTCAACTAACAAAATTGCAGTTCTGCACCCTGCAACTCTACATTTGTGTCTCTGTACAGAATTTGTATCTCTTCTCGAGATTATGAAGGACTTTTTGTTCAGGTAAAGTGAAGCACAGCTCCAAAGCAGAAATCAGCTTGGACTGGTGCAGCATGCAACCAGATAAGTCTTCCTTTAAAACACTGACCTCTGGGGACATTATAAAGAGATGTCTAAGTAGTGTGATAGTTATGCTGTAAATTTCTTAGCCAACAGATATGAGTACGGTCTAATGATACATGCGGTCTGAGCAGTATTTGTTTTCTCCACATTCCTTTAAAGCTTGCAGAACCTTGAGACAAACTGAATCAGAACAAAAGACAAAAATCAGGGACTTTAATGAAGGAAGAAAGCAGTAAGATTCCCCCTGCATCAGGTCAAGGCTCCTTGGTGCTCTGTATGGCAGCAGGAGTCAGCCTGGACATACAAAAAGGGGATGGGGGAAGGAGAAAGAATTACTGGTTGTGCTGTTTTGCATGGACTGTTTCATCAATTTGCCTTTGGCCATACAGCAGATGTGCAGTCAGAGCAGAAGCTATTAGAATTTATCACGAAGATGGCCCAATTGAACACAATGCTCATCTAACTGCAGTGCCAGCTACTGAGATGCTCACTCTGTAAGGTGAGAATAAGGCATATCCCAGGAAAAGCAGTGCTCTTGCCAGATGCAGTAACCAACTTCAGAGTACCACACAGATGGCTCTTTGGAACAGAAAAGACATGCATACATGCTGTTCTACCTTTGCTTCTGGTCTAGGAGGTCCAGCAAACTGAGACACAACTGAGCAGGATGAGGTGCTATTGAGGTACTTTAAAAAGGTAAAATTTACTTTTAAAAGGTAGAATGTATGTTAGAAGGTAGAATTTCTCATTAGGCAGGAGCAAAAAGATGTAAAAAGGTTGCATGGCCTTGTGAAACAGGACACTTTGTATAAACAATACATGTCCTGCTAATGAAAGTACCCTTGAAGAAGAACAGAGGATTGATAACAAGGGAACATCCCTACGCGGAAAGCATCAAAACCGGCTGAAAACCAGACAGCTGCTGGAAGAGGCCCAAAGTCAACAAAGATTTGCAGTAACTGGGGGAAAGATAAAGGAGGCAGTGGAAGATCGCGACCACTGATTCAATTAGAGACTGAACAGAAATACCACCCCACTGTACTGGAGCATGTGCACGTCAATTAAAGGACAGGTAGCTTTAAATGAAAGTGAGAGACTGTACTAACCAACAGAAATTGTTAAGATAAGGTACTAACCAATAATTATAATTAAGGGTGTGCATTTCTGTATTTTGAATCATATACATATTTCAAAGTGTTTGTAGGCCAGAGTGCTAGCTTTGTGGATTACCACCTAGGACCCATCTCTGTGTAGAAATGATTTAAATAAATACCTTGGCTTTGTGTGTACATTGGCATCTTGCACACCAGGTAAATGACCCCACTTTGGGACAACACTATGAAAAGCAAAACAATTCATGATGTAGACCACAAGTAATCAAGTAACTAATTAGCTGTGAAGGAAAGATGGAATTGTGTATACAAGGAAGTAAGGACTAATTCCAAACTACAGGAAGTTCCATAAAAAAATAATAATAGAGCAATACTTGAGAAGCCAATCTTCAACTGTATACGCAACTCAGATTTGCAAAGAGTGAATGACAACAGAAGACAATACTTTATTTTGTGTAATGCTCTGGAAGTGTCCAATGATGCTTCTTTCTGCCCTCCTGGTCTCTAGAAATGTATGGATCAGACTATAACAATATAATAATGTCAAAGAATGAGGGTAAGGAAAGGCTTTGATATGCTGTATTAGTCTCTTTGTAGTTTGCTCTTTCAATAATCAATTTGTGCAATGAAGCCTTGACCTGGTGGAAAAGTCCTACATGAAACACAAAGCTCATAAATCCTGAAATAACACATTTCGTAAAGGAATATGCAAGAAAGGGTTATTAATAAAGCTCTAACATGTTAACAGTGATAGTGTATGATCACATCTATTACGGAAAAAAGATAGCAAGTAATAATGTTTATGTATAGGATAGTTTATTCTTCATTATTCTCTGCTTCTGCTATTCTCATAGCTACTCAATAACCTGCAATTTTAAATATAAGACAAGTTATTTTTCTCAGAGAACATGATATGATGGATTTCAATTTACTATAATTACTTAATCTCGTGATTTAGTTATATGTAGAGTTGATATATCTTTGTAGAAATAACCAAAATTAATTATGTCCTATTGAGAGTAATTAGAAGCTGATTAATTAAAGAAACCCTTAATAAGAATGACTCTCTTTTCAGCAGGTTTCCCACTTCAGGTACAGGGTTATTGATTTAGAATATAGGTACTTAAGATTTTACCGGTATATTGCCATGGAAGACTTGGAATAGTTCATGTAACAGTTAGAGGAATACAAAAACGTTCTGCTAATTTGAAGAGAAATATTGTTGGAAAACTACTGACAGTGTGATGGCCAAAAATCATTAACAATCTGGTGCTTATTTTTGAACAGGTGTACAATTTAATTATCAAAGCCAATGGGCAGTGTTAATGCCAATTTCAGAGAAGCAAAACACTGCTGGAGGTTCTCAGCCAACAAGTAAATAAATATCTCATTTCAGTCAGACAATCTAGGATAATCAGGAGTAGTCAACAGTGCTATGGGAAATACTACAGGCAAGAAATAAAAATGGTACTTTAATTCTCTGCGGTAAAAATAAACAGTACTTGTCATACTGACACATTCCTGCCAGAGTATTTTGCCCTTCATTAGGCCCTGAGATAATTCCAGATCTCATGCAGAATTACAAGGGACAAGATCTAAATAGATAAGATACACATTAGTACTACATGCTATTATTTGGATTCTTTTCCTTTTTTATTTAATTATCTAAATGACAAGATTCTAAAAGTTTTGACTTAGAATAATTTATCCAAGAAAACAAATAAATGAGTCTAGAAGATCCAGTGTCCTTAGGTTCTTAGAAAAAACTGTCCTAGATGATGGAATGAAATAACTTTTACTTGTAAACTCTATTAATTTTTTTAATACTATTATGTTGTAAAGAAAAACAGTTTTATTTAACTTTTTTTTTAAAAATTCCAGTAGAAATTGCATTAGTATTCTTGGACATTATTCATACCAAACAGAAGTATACCCTTTGGTTATATTAAAAACTGAATAACCAGTTTAAATTATTTCCTCCAAAAAAAGGAAGATCTTATTCTAAAAGATTCTTCCATCTTAACTTTTTAAGATACTTTAACATTTCTAACTTATTTTATTCATATCATTCATATCATGTAAAATATTTTTTACACTTTTTAATAGGTAATTTAAAAAACATCCCCCTTCCTCTCCTCCAGTCTAGTTTCATATATCAAAGTCAAAATCATTATTTGTTCACAGTGTTTTTTCTTACATAGCATTCTTATTCACGTTCACAACATTGAGCTAACATCTAATGGATCTGAAATAAAAAGTTTTCCTCAAACTTCCATTGGTCAAATTTTTACAGTGTTTTATACTTGAAAGCCTCACTGGTGTTTTGAGGATTAAATAGCATGAAATTTGTTCCTTTTTCCAGACTGTGATATTTACACTCTCAGGTCAAAATCACAAGAAATTTGAACTTAGATTAAAAGAAATCAAATCTGAAATCTTTTCTTGGGCATTCCTGCTTAACATAAAATATAAATCCCATGGCATTTACAGGCAAGACATCTGGCACTTATAAGGTATGGACAGTGTAGTAAGTTTAAATAACCAACCATTCCAACCAATCTGCACAGGTCAGTGTTCTGTGGTCTGCGTGAGCTTTAAATAAACAGAGATAACTCTAGTTAGATATTCACAATACGTTGTGATTTACTATCTGGTTCTTCTGCTGCTACCATAACTGAAAAAAAGCAGTATTGAAGCTGGTGATCCATGTTATTAAAAAATGAAAAAATGAAAAGAGAGAGAGAGACAGAGAGGGAGGGGGGAAGAAAAAGAGAGACTGAGCGAGGGGGAGAGAGAGATGGGAGGGAACACAGCAAGAAGGGAGGGGAGCCTGAGAAACAGGAGTGAGCTAAAAGTACCTCTCTCTTAGCTCTCCATTTTTGTACTCTTGCCTTGATCTGGGAGAACTGGGATTTGTCAGCTTTCAGGACACACTGAAAAACACAATTTTCCCTTAAATGTTTAGCCAAGGCAGCTCTGTTACTCTGAATTTATACAGCTGGTGTGAAACATACTGCATCATCACTATACTTAAGGTTTTTAATTAAAAATATTTTGAAATGTATTTAGGCAGATGCTTGTTTTTATATGGTTGCACACTGATCATTTAAAGAAATTATTTCTGTACACTATATTGTCATCAAAGTGTTCCTAGAAACTACATTAGAGGACAGCTGTCAAATTAAAGCCCAAATGATTTTTATAAATTTGTCAAGGGTTTTATCATCTTAAACTGCTTTGCTAAAGATGCGCAAATTTTCCTACATAACTGAAAGGTAGTTTGTAATCTCTAACTAATAAAGTGCACTACCATGGTCCTTATCTAAGGAAAGCATCTAATTCACATCACAGAGAGAAAAAGAAACATTCTGGAAGAACATTGTTCCTCCCTTTCTATTAACAGAAGATTCAAACAGGTAAATTAACAGATATGTTACAAACAAAACAAAGTCAAAACCCAAATACAGGTTACAAAAGTATCTGAAGCATATTTTGGTACATTTTATTTCTGTAATATCTGAAATGCAGAACTGAGGCTTAATAACAGAGTGTACTTTTATTCTAGCCAGGCAAGCTTGTTCAAAGGAAATCCCTTAGAGTAAGCTGAGAGAAAAAAATATTATACCAATGTGACAACTAAAGTTAGACTCCTGTTCTGTCTTCACCACTTGGTTTACATTAAGGAAAGTTAGGGGTAGTAGCGTCACTGTCTAATGTTAGTTTTTGTGAATATCTACTCTTTATGGTCATATACATACATCAATTCTTCATATGTTCTGCTCGCTTCTCGTTCACCATTGAATGTTATTTATATAAGGACACAGGAGATATATTAGTTTTAGAAAACACTTGGAGAATATTTAAGATTTCACAGAGTACATTTTGACAGCTATTTCACAATCTAACATGGGCAGCATCACCTAGGTTTTTGTATAATTGTGAAATATCAGCCCCGCTTTGCTCTCATATTTCAGAAAATGGACTCTTTTCTTAAATTGATTGCTGAGCTACTAAGAAATACACACTTCAAGCAACAACACTCTGACTGCCTCCTAAACTTGAGATAGAAAGACTTTTTAATATTATTTCAAACAAAATAATTTAGGATGCTACAGTTGTGCCACCAATTGTTCTTTATACACAATAAGAAAAACACACATTATGGATAACTCAGTCTATTTTAATTAGTGTTCACTTGTTTTTATGGAAATAGAAAGACTACAGTCACTAAGTATTAAGATTATGAGTCCAACCAAAATTTGATCTATCACAACAGCAAACCTCCCCTTTTTTCTACCCGTTTCATCCTCAGACATTTTTTATCTTCCAAATGGGCTTGTTAATCTTCCATGAGACAAAGATGGTATGGTTTGGGAACCTTACATTTGTTGACTGTTGTAACTTCTATTAATTCACTTGGCAAATCACTACTTGCAAAGGACACAGTAATATCTAAACTAAGCTCTTTAAATAACTTATTCTGTAATTAACTTCATAAGTTACTTGATTGGAATGTTCCGTTCTTTGGTACAGTGGTTGTGACTATTTTTCAGGCTTTTTGTTTCCCTATGTTATATTTTGTGTGTATGTTACCATTACATTTATTCAAAACAATGATGTGATGCAAATATACTTCAACAACATCAGAAATGAAAAGAGTTGGGGTTTTGTTGTTGTTCTTGGTGTTACAAAAACCCTAACAATTCTGACACAAATCAAATCCAGCACCCCAGCTATTCCAAAACCTTTTAGCTCTGAAGAAGGCAATCTCAACAATAATAACTTAATCAGACAGTCTGGCAGTTTAATACATAAACACAGCTATTATAGGAGAATAAAGAAAAAACAACAACCCAAAGCCCAGCCTTCTCACTCAGCAGGCTGAGTGGTGTCACTCCTGACAGTAATTATACAGTGCTCTGCTGCATACAGCACATAATTTTGTGTTTAGTTGATATTTGTAAATTGCAAAAAAGCCAACCCAGCAGCCATAGTTTTGAGTCATACATTTTAATCATTGTTTACTGCAAGCATTTGGAGATCATATTAATTTTAAAGAATTGCATAAGCACTACATTTCTAGTCATAAAAATGTAATTAAAAATAAAACAAAACAAAACAAAACAACCCCAAAAGAGTCAGTAAAGTAACAACATATGCACAATTATTTTTTTTTTCTTCAGTGCTCATGGTTTGATGATGACCTCCAGCATACAAAAGAATATCAGTCTGGAGCTTATATGGCGGAAAAATCACAAGGATCTAAGCCACTATTAAGTGAAAACTCAAGAAGTATAACTGATTTTTCAAGCCACACAAGGCTGCCTGCTGCCTACTGCCCACTATGTGAGAGTTGTTATTAAGCCAACACAATATCTCAGTCAAGAGAGCTAAACATTTGACTGTTCACACCGGAAATTATACCTTTATGAAATATTCCCACGGATTGTTCTCAATGTGTCCAAACAGTTGCCTACATAGTACAAATGAGAATTTCTCAACACTACTAGGAAAATCTTTGCTACATTCCAGATATCTCTTATGTAAAAAAAGAGCAAAACCCCCTAAAACAGAGATTAACTTCCTGTTAGTGCTGTGAATGGTTAAGAAAAATCTTTAGCTTTTGAAACAGAACGAAAATGATGAGAAAGTTAGTGTGTTATAAGTAGTTCCTTCTCAAATGAATTACATTTTAACCTCAAATTGCGTCAAATTTGAGAATACGTGAAAAGTGTTGCATAAAGATGTGTTGACAAATGTATCATATTCTAACGAGATCTGTTGGGGTTTAGTTTTGAGTCACTAAGAACACCTAGTTCTGAAAACTGCACATTTTATAAATTGATGTCATTTGCAACACGTCAGATGGGCTATGGAGGCCATTTTGACTGCAGTAAGTATGAATGTCTTGAAGCTATGCAAGTATGCTTTCCATCATAACCTAGTTTCCTACAGATGACAGGTCAGAAAACGTTCGACTTGTTTTCCAGACAGAAACTCTGAAACCAAAAAGCTCAGGAGAAGAATTGGTTGTAATCTATTTCTGTCTGCTTACATCTCAAATGAGTTTCTTCAGCACTACTTTCCTAATGGCTAAAATGAAGGAGGTTTGAAAATGACCTGCTGTAAGAAAAGAACAAAACCAAAAGAGAGAAATCATTTACTAAAGAAAGGTTACAGGTTGGCATAACATGTATTTCTTGTTTTTTTCTCAGTCACCACAGTATCTCTAAAAATCATGCTGGTAGATGATTTATAAACTACAGCCAAACTTCTGATCAAATGCTCTTCATGGAGTATCAACGTAAGAAAAAGTCTATGCTTATTTATTCAATTGATTTGCTGCCAAATAACTCCACTGCAGTAGAGATAATTTAAAAATAAACATGTACTGTTTTGTGATTCAAAAATATGGCCAATAGCACTAGAAATAAGCGGGTTTTCTTCCTGAAATATTAATACAATTACTATTTGCAAAATTGGAGATCTTCTGTACTTGAATACTCACACTGAATATGATTCGACAGACAGGAAAGGTTACCACAGAACTGAGGCTGGAGAAATGCACTGAAGTAGGGGCTCCAATATGTGCTTTGCAGTTTCACAGCTAGAACAGCAAATTGCTAATCTGGGTAAAGCAAAGCAGGAACCCAACCCCTGGTCTCCTGTTGAGGATTCTCATCACTGAGCTATCACAAGGTGATAGGAACACATAGGAAATTTCAGAGTACAGCACTTTTGTAAGGAACAGGTATTGTTTATGAACATGAGTAGCTCCTAATTGAAAATAATTAACAAAATCCCAGTCAAGAAATTATTTCCAGCTACGTCTCTAAAGATATAACTCTTATTTGAGTAATGAAGTGGCATTGATTGACAGGAATATAGTATACAACAGCACACTATGTCTAGTATGAACCTGAGACTGTTATTAAAAGATTACATTTGATTATCACTATTATTTATCTGAAATACTGTATTTAATCATATCTACCTCTAGCCCTGAGAACAGTTCATAACACTTTTTAGTTTGTGGTGTTAGTTTCTCCCCTTCCCCCTCTCTTCCCCCCCAGGTTTCTAAAGGACCAGTCTTGGGTTACAGTTTTGTGTGAAAGTCAAATTCTTGTTTTCTTTGCTTTCTGCACTTTTGAGCTTCATTTTTTTATCCTAATTTTGACATGAATAATTTCTCAGTACTGTTAGCTATGAACTCTTATAATAAAATGCAACATTGAGAAGAAACTGGTTATTATAACTGCCATTATAAATTCAGGGTGAAAGTCCTTTCATCAATCCTTGCTTCAACTCACATAGAGAAACCATAGTTTTCACGTTAGTGGGTACATTAATTAGAGGGTAGTAAAAGCAAGAAATAAGACACAAAAGAAAAGAAAAAAGGTTCCTCTCAAACTATAAGGTTGGACACAATGTGAGAAGGAAAATGATTCCAGGACACTGTTTCATAAAAAAATAAATTGGAAACTAATAATAATAGTAGAAACCTACCACACCGTCTGAAAAACGGCATAGACAATATTTCTTTGTATTTTGCTTAACTTACTATGCAAGTGCTTCCAATGTAGTACTGAGTCTGTTTAATATGTCCGAATATCAGTTTGATATCTATTTTTCCCTTCAACCTTCTGGAAGCATAATTGGAAGGTACTAGAAAAAGACCGTAGGTTTTTCTTTCATAGTCTTTCAACTTTCTCCACTTTGCAAGTGCAAACATTCAATCTGAATTATTTAGATGACTGTCTGTGTTATAAATTAGAAATGCCAAAGCAAAGGAAGGTTATCAAGCTATAAATATGATAGTAGCATTGAAATATCTAGCGGGATGTAAAATTTAGATGTCAGGTCTTTCTCTACAGAAGGTAAGGGCTGTTCTGAAAATGAATATTGCTTGATGGAAATAAGGTATATAACAGTTCTAATTTGTTGTTCACATATGCCTTGAGGCACCATGTAACTCTAACGTTCCTCTTTAGTGTCAGCTCTTGTTTGACTATAAAATTCATATAGGCCTATGTACAAGCTGAACCAATTTCTGACTAGACATGGGAAAATACTGATTCATGAACATCTCCATTTTACTTTTAATTTACTTTTTAAACCAGGTTCTCTTACTCAGCAAAAATTTCCACCAGCCCAAGTTTCATGCCATTACTTTATGTTCTATGTAGCCCCTCCCTTGTGCTATGCATTGTTCATTAAGCAGGGCAAGACTTCTGAAGTGTCACTGGTAGCAATGAGACCTCAGTTGGTCCCATACTATAACCGTCTACCACATTGCTACAGTAAAGGTTTCTGTTCTCCAAAAATCTGTAGTCCCGGTTTTGTTCCAAGAGGACAAGTGGGTTTTGAAATTGTTGTGAAGCACGACTCAGGAAATTAGATTTTTGGAAATTACTGCTTTTGAATTCTCACTTCAAGAATGATAACCCTGCTTGAAATCTGGCCCTGTTGAACGCATTGACTTCAGAATAACAGGATTTTAACCTGTGTTTTAACAATGGACATTTCCCCCTTAGCTTGTCTATTTTCTCAGGTTGGTTTCTGAATAAAAATATGGATTACCAGAATGCATACATTCCTTCCATGTCGGAGGAAAATGGAGATCCTTTTTGTATTGTACATTTGCATTTAAATTACTGCAATGGAATATGGGGAACACATTACTATTTAATGTTTTTCTCTTACTAAAAACTCATACCATCAATATTCAGTTATTGTGCTTCCTTCACTATTAGCACGGCAGTACAGTGAGTTAATTAGTCATGTTAATAAAATGTGACTGTTCCCTAAAAGATAATTACTGAGCAGAAAATTACAGCTTATCAGGAAAACATTAACTTTTCTTCCTGAAAATTTTTTAAAAAATTGGTTTGTCTCTGTAAAAGATTATTAGATTACTTTAATTTTCTCATGAATTTCCTTTATTTATGCTAAAATTGGACAACAATCATTTTCCCAATCTACCCTTTATGGGTTTTTTAAAAGTCTTTAATAGAAATAGCATTTTTACTCATCAGTTTTGTATGCTTATTGAATGCTGATGTGAACATGTGGCTTCAGTTTTACGAAACCAGCAGAACTTATTTAAATTACCAGTTCAGTACATGTATTAAGCAGAGATTTTTCATCTTCCCAGTTCCCTAAAACAGTGCTTACATTGTGGACTAGATCAATCTTCACTTATTCTGATGAATATTTTCTAGAATTAGGAAGGATCAGCTCTTTAATAATGTAAATCTAAATTCCCATGAAAATATTGCTGAGTGTTTTCCTTTCTCATCACTTCACACAGTTCTTTATGTGTGTATTTTTTAAAAGTGAGGAAAGGGAAAAAAACCTTTGACAATACATTAAGACTAAGCAGAATGGTCACTGTAATCATATCAATTTGTCCATCATTTGTTTCATCATTAACCTCACACTTAGATTAAGAACCGCAGATTAACTAAGGATAGTTAATGTCAATTTTATGCTTGTGTGAAGCTAGAAACCATTACCAAATAATAAAATGTACATTCTGTTATACATAACCAGCATCTTTCCTCTCTATATTCCTTAGATTCTGCTATATTCAGAGTTCGGACAGGGGGAGGGGAAGAAGAGGAGTAAGCTAAAATATAAACCAGAGGTAATAATTATATCAAATATCTGCCCTTGCCTCCTTATTTAATTTTAAGAAAGAAGTTTTAGAATTTTAATACTATCATTTTAATAATATTCCTCTATTTTTTTCCCTTGTTTTTCTTATTTATTTCATTATTTTCTATGTTCTGCATTTTCAACAAGGACATTCATATCCGCTTGCTGACAAACAACGGTACAAACAAAACACAAGAACATTTTGCTATAGAAAGCAAACTAAGATATAAAATGCAAAATGTTGCTAGGTCAGTTGGATTTATGAAATGATTATATTTGCCAAACAGGTTTGCCATAAAGCTAGACTCATAAAATCTTAATTACTTATTAGGTCACAGTGACAGAAAACGCAGACTACAATACAGAAGTTATACAGTATTCTGCCTTCCATATTTTGTGATAATAGCAAGGGATTCAACACCATTAAAACACAGTTTAATATTGTTTTAAAGATATTTAAAAACTGTGATGAAATCAAATAATTTTAAATGGGTAAAGTGTGGATCATTCCTCTTTACCATATAAATGTCAAACGTGGCTATTAGCTGTGTCCCAGGACTAATACAGATTCTGCCAGCATACATGTGATTTTTATAACAATATAAATTAGTTGTTCATGTTAAACTGTCCTTATTTTACTTCTTTACTACCTCAAGGGAAAAAATAAGTTTACCTAATGCATCAATAGTTTAAATGTAATCTTATATACTTAGCAACAAGTTGTCATAATGAAAAAAATTATGAAATTTTTACTGATATTAAAATAAATTCTAAGATTAGAGAAGGCTTCAGTTTATTGCCATCCAACTTTTACAGCACACTTTTCTTATGGAAATTATTATAAAATACTAAAACAGTAATGAAAATTACTTTTTTCTGAGATTTTTTTTTTTAAAGATATTATACTATGACTTATTAATTCTAAACACAAGAAAGTTGCTAATTTGCTTAGCAGCAAATATTGAGAAATTTTAGAAACCATTCACAAAGGGAAAGGAAGAAATTTTTACAGATAATGCTTCATGACCACGTGAGAAGAACAGATGGTAGGTGCATACAGATGCTGTTGAAGGCAGATGACTTCTGCTCAGTTTTAAGTCTTGAAGTAAACAATGATCTAATTACTGGCAATGGATTGTCATTGTAATGGGAGTAAACAGTAAAATAAAACTGAAGCATCATAATTTTCAGGAGTAGATGCATGCTTTAATCAAACTAAACAATACTAATTATTATATGTAAATTTTGATAGCATTAAGTTATGACAAAGTATAAACTGAATTGGTAGGATAACAGCTACAAGAATTATTTTCTCCCCTTGATAAGCAGAAAGCCAAAGATGCTGTATGCTATAAAAATGACACAAAATGTTATGATTACATATGAAGGGAAATACAGAATTTTGTTAAAGAGAACAGAAATATAAATATCTGCTAGGAAAGACGAGTAGAAAAATGAATGAATAACATTGTGGAGTAATATATAAGATCACATCATTCTGGTGATTTATTATTACTCAGCAAATAAATCAGAAATGCTAACAGAGGTATTTTACACACAGTATTTACTGAAAATACAATTGTACTTGAAGTTTTTCCTCTGCTATTTTTTTTTACCTTTCCTTTATCAGTTAAAGCTCTAGATAGAAATATTAGTCTAATATTGATATACAAGTTGTCTTCTAGCTCACTAAGCTCATGAAGGGTCAGTGCCCATTGTTTCTCTTTAAATTTGAATTAATTGAATAGTGAATAATTTGAGTTATTATTTAAAAAAAAAACAAAACAAAAAAACCCAACAAAACAACAAACAACCAGACAAACAAACCTCAAACCTTCTTCCGTGTTTGTGGAAGTATTATAAGCAAAATGGAGCAGAGAAGAACATTTTTTTGTCTGTGCTTATTGCTTTGAATGTTTCTTCTGTTGTATTTTCTCCTTTAGTTTGTCACACCTTGACTAACAGGAACGATTGGCGTAAAAATGTAACTAAGTATTACATCAATCTGCTATTAGTGTTCAATTCCCATTTCAAAAATGTCCATAATTCTGAAAAATGAGTACTGTGTCATTCAGCTCTTCATTTTAGACATCTCAGTAATAGATTCTCATATTAATTTTGAATTACAGCCTCTAATGAAGGACAACTCCATTAAAAGGGAATCGTAAATGTGTTTACCTATGAAATTCATTTAATCGTTTTGCAGATGGAACATTTAGTCTTGGACAACAGGGAAAAATGATACAGTAAGCATCCATGATTTGGACAGCTGCAGAAATGATGTCTGTTTATTTTGACTGCAAGGTAGTTGTTTTGTTCAGAACACAAACTCCAGGATGCTTTTTTTTTTCCCCTCCTTGAGAGATAAATTCCCTTTGGCATGCATCAATAATCTGTACTGACCATAGAAAAGTCTATACAGTGATATTGTATATCTCGCCTCTTGTTCCAGCTCTAATCCAGACATATATCCATCTTGCCCTTTCCCTCAATGCTAGAGACAGATATCTTCCACCCTGACTGTAACAGAAACAGTACTAGCCCTAATCCCATTATATGGTACAAGGTATCAGTTTCTAAATTTCAGAGTTTCTTATAAAAAAGGAAAATTATGTTTTAGTTTCATATATTGTGGAAATAATGGAGTCACGTCTTTCACTTTATCAAAGATTTTCCTCATCTTTTATAGCACTGGACTTTGAAGCCTGACTATGATTCATACTTTCAATATTTTTAATGAACAACATAAGCATAAGCAATACCAGTGAGAAAAAAATTCATCAAAAAGATTTATATAAAAGTTAAGTGATCTTCAATAAATAAAAAGTAACATTAAGTAAAGCAATAAGTAGAAGGAAAGCCACAGAAAACAGGAAAATAAAAAAATACCTTAGTTCGAGATTACAACTGACGAAGTTGAAGAAAGCTCCTGGGCTAAGATAAAAATTCATCACACTAACTAAATCAACGGTATTATGCTTGCTTAAACTAGATATGAATTTAGTCATTTATTTTACTCTATTCCAGTCTTTCAGAATCCTCTCAAAAATTTAGCTTTGTTTTATTACCATAAAGCTGTTGCAAATAGGTAGCTGGTATCTCAGAAGCACACTGTGCTTGTGCCCTCAGGCAATATTTTACCGATCATTTGTTCATCAGTAGTTAGCTTCCTCTCAGAAGCTTACCATATATTGCATTCAGGATGGGGACCGTTGTTTAATGCACACTTGTAACCTTCCAGCAAAAGAGGTTGCCTGGAGAAGTTGTGGAGTCTCTGTTGCTGGGAGCATTCAAAGCGTTGCCTGGGTAAGGCTCTGAGCAAGCACATTTATCCTTGAAGGCAACCCTGCTTTGGGCATAGAGTTGGGCAAGATGTCTTCCTATTCTCAGGTTCCTTCCAACCTAAATTATTATGTGATTCCAAAATGCTACTGAAACTTGCCTGGAATATTTAGGTCTGACTAAAACACAAAACTTCATTTTTCAATTTTCCTTCTGCTGAAAAAAAGATTATGGTTAAGCACTGTGAAATGTTTGGAAAACATTTGGATAACAACATGATTGATTTTTATTACCAAATATTTTAATTAGAAACAAGACATGACGTTAGATTCTACAACAGAGAATCTTAGGTACATTTAGGTACATTGACTATTTTCTAGTGTGTTATTAAGCATAGTAACTTCACATAGTTTACATTTAATAGTCTGATTTGAAAAAATACACTGGATTGATAAAGAAAAAGAATTGTGGATGATTACTCACAGCTTAGTTACTGCTAAAGACTTTATCTTAAGTGTGATGTTTATAGATTGAGGATCAAAAACTGATTTGAGTCAAGATTTGTATCAGTTGCAATTAATTTGGTTTGAAAAATCCTGAAAACATAATTTCATTATCTAAAATCTACATGAGTTCCAGAAGTTCAATTATCTTCCTTATTAATTTCTGAAGGAGAGAGAATTTAAATTTCCAAAGACACAAGGCAGAATATGAATTTGCTTAGGTAACAGCTCTGACTTACTAAGAATAATAAGATCTTCTGTTGTACAAACTGAAAATCTGTTATTTTATGTTTCTAATTAAATGCTATAAGTTTTACAGTATCTTTACTTTGTATTAAGGAAAATGGCAATATAAACAGAATTTAAACAGAAAAGAAAAACGTGAAATACAATTTAAAGTATAAAGGCACTATTCTTCTTTCAGCATGCTATAAAAATATAGTCTTTCTCTTTTTCTTTCTTTTTCTCCCCAAAACTAGATCTAGAATAATTATTTAATTCTTAGTCCTGTCTTTTGAATATTCTGAACTAAATTTACTTTTATGCAACAGTTGATTGGTCTTTTGAAAATTGTGTTCACAAAGTTATCTTCTTTAAATACACTTATTTTTTATGTTTACTAAGAAGTCTTGTAGTCTTTGATAATTTCTGAGAGTAACAACAAAGTAAGTAATGTAGATACAATGTGCTTCAACTTCTACTGCAAACACAGAACTCCCTTTCCCAGAACTCTTGGAGAATCAGTGAACATTGCAATCTTCTGATGAGTACAGCCTGAAATACTCATTTGCCTTCTTTTCCCTAAGCAGCAATTTCAGTCCAATAAGGAAGGAGTCTGGGGAAGGAGCAAAAAACTCCAGAAAACCAAAACCTCAAATTGTCTCTGTATACTTACTAAAAAATAGTAATAATTGATGAAGAAATGCTGATCACTCATCTTGATCAGTGGATGAGTAAGTGAAAGGGATTACTTACAGAAAAAAGATGCCATCCAATAGATAGGAGTTAACAATTTATTCTCAGAGGGGAAACATATACAACATATGACAGTGTCACATTTGAATAATCCCTTTTAGAATAGAATTGCATTTAATATTCTTTATTTATCCATATAATGGCAGTAGTAATACTATTCTCTCAAAATGTCTTTGCTACCATTCTCCCATATATCGTATCTTCTGATAAGAGCACTAGCCCTTGGCTCCCTGCTGAAACTACTAAAAAAACAAAAACAAAAGCAAAAAACTCAAGCCCAACGAAAACCAAAACCAAACCGAAACAAAAAAAAATCCCAACAACAAAAAAACCCCAAGTCCAATTACCAATTCTATGCATTTTACATTATAATACAAACAGATTATCTGCTGTTATCTTTACTACAATAGACACCCTTTTGGTTCCTGCCATAAAAATATAGCAAAAAATGCTAATTAATAGACAAATTAAATTAATGAAGGAATAAGAGTTCTGTTTTTTGACTAACTATGAAAAGATGGGAATAGACACATGCTCAGATAACAATTCTGGTTTTTGGAGGGAGTGACGTACAGGAAGGAAGCAAGCTAGAGTAAAGCCGAGGGAAAAGACCAAAAAGAAATAAATTTGTATTATCAGTGCTCTCATGTACCAGCCTAACCTTGAGCCTGGATCCTAAAAAGGACTTTATGATTTGGTTCCAGGCTGCACATAATTGTTGGAAGTGCTTTGGGTCTAATTAATTGACTACAAAAGCAACTATTATTTTATGTAATAATGGCACAATACAGAAGTTCTAGCAAAGAGAAACACAAAATTTCTAGTACCGCAGATTAACCTTAGATGTACAGGTTTATACTGGCAAAATTTGAACTTGCAGAGTCATAAAACAGTGTATTGGAACAGACAAGGCTCCCAAAGCATTGCAAACACTTTATCTTCACAATAGACACAAACGGCAAAGGTAATTTATGAGTGAACTAACAAATTGATGTGTTAGACCAATGAGACTAAAATCTGTTTCTTGGAAACACTGTTTCCTAGATCAATGAAAAGAAGAAAACGTGGATAATCAAGCTGTACTGTACAGAACAAATATTGAACTTGGAAATCTTAAACACAAAAGTAAGAGAAGTATGAACATGCAGCAGTTTAGGTATATTATGTTTGAATTGTTATGTCATAAACTGCAAAGCAACATTTGCTTTATATGCAATGAGCAGATTGACATGAAACTAATGATCTACAAAAATGGAGGCTGGAAAGCTAGGACAGTGTGAGCTACAGTTGAGCCTTGGCAACTAAACCCACAGTATTTAATGCTTTATGAGGGATGTGATTAAAAACAAACAAACAAACAAACAAACAAATGTAAGAATCCTAAAGCAGAAATCACCATTAGAAAGGGGGAAGAAAAAAAAATTAATGCATTAAACAAGATAATGTATTAAATGCACAATATGAAAAAATAACAATGGTTACTGAGGTCAAAACATTTCTTCATCCTAAGGACTTAAACTGTAATGCAAAAGCACCCTGAAATATACTGAAAACACTATATAACTCAATATTATCCTCTTATGTCAAGCAAGGTGTCACCACAAGGAACCATTAAGTATTAGGGATATGAAATACACACCAGAACAAATCAGAGCAACTCCTTGCAAATGCAAATTTCAATTCTGAAAAGTTTCATTATAACCAGGACTTTTTTCCTTGTCATTTATAATTCAAAAAAGCAGACCATAAAACACTGGTGGATTCAGACCTCTTACCTTGAGCAGGAGATGTTTCTTTGCTGGCAATTCATTGCCCTTAAAGGTTTGGAAAATATATGCTGCTTTTAGAGAGGTCTGGAAAGTCAGCTGTTGCGTACATTACATAAGATGAATTATTTTGGAGGTTAGAACTCAGATTGTAAAAGATCTAGATTCGATTCCTTCTCTGTCTAAGCGGATTTGAACCCACATTTCCCACCTAATAGAACTCTAAGTTACAAAGTAAATATCCAAGTAAAGTAAAATCAATACGCTCTGTGTCAGATTAGTTTGATGCTGTAGTGAATAAATTAAAATCCAGGGCACAAGTAAACAGAAACTTCTTGGCTAATGCTACTCATTTAAGAGGACAGATTCTTTGGCTCTATCTTTCCTGAGAAGGACTGTCTCATTATTTTACATGAAATTATTATTTGACTTGATTATAGACAAATAAAATGAGTAAGGAACGTCAAGTCTGCTCCCTCTTTTCCCAAAGCCTATTTAAAAAAAAAAAATTTTCTTACTAATAAACTGGAATATATCTGGCAAACCAAATACTTCAGTTAGTTTGATGCAAAACAGAGTGAAGAACCTATGGTAATAAACTTTTCTCATCAAAATGCCTGTGACAGAAAAATTAGGCATAATAATATAGACTATACTAAAAATCAAAAGTTAAAAGATTAGCTTTATTAATGGACGAGGGAAAAAAGTCTCTTGGGAAAAGGTGTTAACAAATGGTTTAAGTGGCTTGGACAGAATGGATACTATCTATATGCACTATACATTTCTCCATGAACTTACAGGGTAATTACGCTTTGTTTTTCTTAGAATTATCCAGATATTCAGTGAGAAGTTTTCTTAGGAACAGAAAAAAGAAAGCCATTCATATGTTCCTACTTCTGAACAGAAAAATTTCAGAGGGAGTACTTAAAGTATATTTTGAATCGATTATAGTCCGTATACTTTTTAAAAGTGTATTTATCAGAAACTGATTATAGTTGGTAACCATTAATTTTTTCTTCCTGTGGTTCAGTCATATATGTCATTATATCCATGAATATTCACATTTCAACAACTATAGGAAAAAAAATCTGCATCTGTAAGCATGGCACAAACATTGTTTTTGACTGGATCAGTGTATTTGTATTTATATTTGACAGCATAGTCAAGTTATGCCTCTGGTTTTCTTTACTGTTTTTGATAGACGTGAGAATATTGACACTCAGTTCAACATTGCAAATGCAACTTCTTATTAGTTAGAAAACTGCTAGTTAGTAGCTGTTAGTTTCAAGCTGGACCCAGCTAGTATTCAGCTAGAGAAGCTTAGTAATATGAGAACTGACTCTTCACAAAAAAAAAAAAAAAATCTTCTCTAGTAGCTAGATTCAGCCCTCTTTAAGCTGAACACTACCGTCTTCTGGGAAACGTGTTTCCTGCAAATTTTGATTAAAAAATAATATATGCATTTCTATTTAATAATCTTCAAGTTTTGTTATCAAACATTCACTTTATTACTCTTATTTGCCTTAATCTGGCGTTTTCTGTCATTTACAAGCACCTCATTGGTTATTTCCTTTTATAACGTATATGTTCTATTTATGGATATACATGAACCTTCATTTTTTCTTTAAATTTCACAAATTTAATTCTAAATCTTAAATCTTAAAAACAGTAGTATGTAATTCACTTTTTTCAACCTAGAACACCTCTATTAATCTTCATAACTCATTAGAAGCATGTTGCTTTTCCAAAGCCACTAAATGCTTTTTAGATCAATTGCAAGAAGATGCAGCATCTGTAGGATCAGACACAATGAATAATTCCAAGTGTAGAACAACAGTGACTATAAATTAAAAAATTATTGAAACAATTCAGCTTGATCACTGTGTTGCTGTATAATTCATGAAAACATAACTGAGTCTAAACCCATGAGGTCCTGAAATGTTTTTTCTCCATGCAATTCTAAAAAAATATGTAAAAGCTTTCATACATAAAAGATAATGAAATAATGAAAGGAATTAAAAAAGGCACTCATTAACCATATTAGGGAACATGAACTATTCTTATTATCAGACTGAGTAGTGCTAATGTAAATGCTGTCTCACTGCAACAATGATTTCAAATAATTTTGTTATATTTTAGAAAAAGCAATTAAGATTTAATGTACAACTTGATTATTCATTCATGAGGCTTGATTAAATCTGATTTTTATTTTAATTCCTTTGTGACACAAAGAACTTAGCCAGTAGACCATGGAGTTTTTCTTTATGCACTCTTCCCAGCCAATTCATGCAATAAAGCTGGAAAAAAGTTTATTAAAACAAAAAAATACAAACATAGAAAACCCAACCTCTAATACAACTACAAAATGATATAAAGAGAAGTTTCTTCCTTGCTGAGATTTCTGCTATTTGGGTTTCAAAGCCTCTGTTAGTCGAAAATCTTTGTCTGCATGTAGGGGTTTGTAACAAATACTAAACAGAACCCCCATGCGCACATCTAAATTTATGCTCATCTATTAATCACAGCCATACACTTTGAATATCAAACATATTAAGTTAAAAACTGCTCTATTTTATACTACCATTAAAGACAAAAACTTTGAAAGGCAAACTATTCAATACTCTGTCCTCGCTTTAAATAATCAAAACCCACAGACTTGGAACAGCCTACTGAATGTGCAAAGAGAAACTTGTTTGATTAATTTTTAGAATTTTTTGGTTTTTATTATTCTACTCCAGTTCTTTGCTACCTGACTTTTTCATGAGAGGTCTTACTGCATCTATGATTTTCCACTGTAAAAACACCAACACACAGCAGTGTGTCCCCATTTTTCACTAGGAATTTAATTACAATTGGACATCATCTCTAGATCACTAAAGACAACACATTATAAAAATTACACTAAAATTTTTGTCTGTTGGGATAAGTCAAATGACATTTGCGTAACAATGTCTTTCTTAAAATCTTACCTGAGAGTAAGATTCAGAATGAATACAGAAGTTAAAAGAAACAGGAAAATCTGTAACTTTCAAACATTCCAATACATAGTGCTATTCTAAGGTAGTACAGGTTATCATGCTTATTCAAATGCAGCGTTGTATGTTTGAAGCTCAACTATTTTTTCCTTGGTTTCAAATGATACATAAATGTTACACAAGGAGACACTGTCTTGCATAATGGGCAGAATGAAGCAGTCAGAAATAACTGGAAAAATCATTAATTTAAAGTATAACCTTGTTTTACTAAGGTGTTTCATATTTTCACAAAGAAATTTGGCATAACTTCATTTTTAACTATCAAAAGAGTTAGTTTGGCAGTTTCTACCTAAATTATTTCAGGTTTTCTATAAAATGATTTAAAAGCAAGTTATTACATGAAAATATTATACATACAGGCCAATATACAAGTACTTCCCTTCTTACCCTGCCCTACTCCAAAGAGTCTGGAAACTTCAAAAGTTTGTCATACATACTGAATGACTTCTGTAAAGAAATAGCCTTTAAGTAATCATGTCTTGATTTTCTCTTCTAAAAATTTCTGTCCATGAAAATACAAATACTCTTTCTGAAGTCTGGTTCCAGGTCACAACTGCTATCTTTGTACAAATTTGAGAAAAGAATAATCAACTTGATCACAACATTTGTTACACATAAGTGAATGTGAAACACAGCAAGTTGGACCATTTTTGTGTTATTCACCTTAAAATTTTACACAGTTCAAATGGCTATTATGGCAGGATTTCAATAGTCAGACTCAAAATATATGAAGATACAGGGAAAACAATCTACTGAGAGAGTAAGAGGACATCAAATGAGAACAGTAAATTATACTGAAGTTCAGAGTTATCTCAGAGAAGAAACAGCATATTAGTCAGTGCCTACAGGTGTGTTTCATGGTCTATGACCCTGAGCTCAAGGAAGAAAAATATTTTAGTACACAGGTAAAAATATATAAATGGTTGGCTATTTAAAAATAGACTAGTTGGCAGAACAGTGCCCTAATGAGAACATGGGAATAAATGTGTTTCAGATGATTTATTATCAGCATCCTTTCTAAAATGAGATAAAATGCTTGGAGAGATACACAGGCTACTCCCTGACCTTGCTGAGATATGTCATATGAACAGCAGAACCACAAAGCACGTTCTTGAAGGAAACAAATAACATATTTATGATTTACTTGACTTTATTTACTAGAAAAAAGGTTAGCTAGTATTATTGTCCTACCCTGTGAAAAAAGTTAGGAAGACCATAATGCACTGAGAATTATTGATATATGTAATCCATAGCTGAGTTAGTATTACAAAGAAGGCTTCTACATTAAGCCAGTGAAAAGTAAATACAAACGTCGAACACATTTATTTCTTTATTTTTTAATCAAGTGAGGAGAGCTATGGCAAAGAAAGAACACACAGAAAATTTATCCATACAGGGAAACTGAGCCACTATGCAATTCTGGATTATTATCTAGTGCGCCTCTCCTTCCTAGACTCATTGCAAATTTTATATCATGATACAGTAATATTCTTGCATTTTGTTTTGTAAATGTATTAGCAATTTAACTACTATTAGAATGTATGCTTTGTTGCAAGCTTGGGATTCTTTGTTACAGCTAAGTTACAACTAGTTACAGATAAATACAACTCAAATGAAATGAGCCACTCAAAATATTTTTGTGGTTTTGGTGCCAACTGTAGCCAGATTAGCTTGTGTCAAGATGTTGAAATTAAGATATAAACATAAATTATAAACATAAAACATATTGCTAAAAGTATCATCTCTGATTTCCCAGAAAACTGTATGTATAAGAATTTAACTATTGTGTCATAATACTGTAACCACCAAGGATTAGAACTATAGTAAAATTTGCACAAAAAATTTTATTAGTTTTTTTTATAAGGCATTTCTAACTGATTTTTATAGTTTACATTTAAATATTGAAGGTCTACTTTACATACAACCTCAAAGTTCAAAAATCAGCACCTTTATTTATACTTAATGCTACTTCTCCAAAACAATGCTAAAGCAGCTTCCTTCTCAGAGTACAGTCTCAGTGCACATTGCTACCACCAGCTGACTATGAGGGCAAGGGTACAGTATACTACAGACATTCCAGACACACATTCTCATTTCCAGCATGTTGAAATAAGTGCAGAATGAAATATGTGGATTTTTTGTTGGTGTGTGGTTTCCAGAGAACTGAGCTGGAACTCACAAAAATCAGCAACAATTTTTACTTCACGGAGCTTGTTTTTACGCATTTGTGTTATGCACCGGCACAGGTATTCAAATACAGATATCTGAATGGAATATTGTGGTAACCCGTATTTGTGAGCACAGCAATTTTCCTTTTACATTATGTGACTTCTAACAAAGTCAAAATTTTATTAAACGATTCCCATGGTATCAAAAGACATCTGATAACTTCTTGTCTGTCTTAAAACCAAAAACAACGACAAAAAAAAATACCAAGAAAATGAGACTGAAAGAGAGAATAAGGGGTAATTCTCCACTTGCTGTCAGAACACTATCAGTATCAAAGCAGAGGAAGTGGCAAGCTACTAATCAAAACAGAAAGAGGTGTTAACAATCTTCCTTCTCATCTGGAATGAAAATTTGCATTTGGAAAAAATAAAAGAAGAAAACACAAAGAAAAGAAAGAGAGGGAAAGAGGAGGGGGAGGGGGGGAGAAAGAAAGAAAGAGGCTGAGAAAGTGGTTGGCTACAATATCTTTTTTCCTCCCCAAGACCACAAATAAGAAATTTAGATTTGGAGTGGCCTCCAACAATAAAATGTAGAGATGTTCTGAGACAAACTTCATCCTAAGTATTTTAGAACCTAGCAAGCTTAATTTTTACATTGACTGAGGGAAGTTATTTTATATTAAACACTTCATATAACTGTAATTATCACAAACTCAGTGATTTTTATGTCCTCCAATCCTGCAGAGAAGGCGGAATTATTGAATGTCTTCTTTGCTTCAGTCTTTACTGCTCAGGCCAGCCATCGGGAGTCCCAGACCCTACAGGTAACAGAGAAAGTCTGGAGGAAGAAGGACTTTCCCTTGGTTGAGGAGGATCAAGTTAAAGATCAGTTAAATAAACTGGACATCCACAAGTCCATGGGTCCTGATGGGATGCACCTGTAAGTGCTGAAGGATCTGGCAGAAGTCATTGCTGGGCCACTCTCCATCATCTTTGAAAGGTCCTGGAGAACAGGCAAGGTGCCTGAGGACTGGAGGAAAGCCAATGCCACTCCAGTCTTCAAAAAGGGCAAGAAGAAAGACCCGGGAAACTACCTGAGTCTTTTTAGTCAGGAGAAAAGAAGACTGAGGGGGGATCTCATCAATGCTTATAAATACTTCAAGGGAGGGTGCCAGGAGGATGGCACCAGTCTTTTTTCAGTGGTGCCCAGTGATAGGACAAGAAGTAATTGGCACAGATTTGACCCTAGGAAATTCCATCTAAACACAAGGAGGAACTTCTTTCCTTTGAGGGTGGCAGAGCACTGGAACAGGATGCCCAGAGAGGTGGTGGAGTGTTCGACTCTGGAGACAATCAAAACCTGCCTGGACGCCATCCTGTGCAGCCTGCTCTAGGTGAACCTTCTGCTCCTGGCAGGGGATGTGGACTAGATGATCTCCAGAAGTCCCTTCCAACCCTGATGATTCTGTGATTTAAACCCTGAAGTGCTAAAATTACAGCTGAATTTAAATCCCAACTGTTCTAGATGTTACAGAATTGTATAATAAGAAGTATTTCATAGTCTAAAAGGACAAGAAATTAAAATGAAGAGACAAAGAGAGGATGCAGAAGGGGGAAGAACAGGTCCAGAGAAGAAGTGATTGATCCAAGACCTACTGCAGTCACTGGCGGAGAACAACATGTCCCAAATCCTAGTCTAATCAGCTGACTGGTGACCAGAGCAGTTGCATTCGTGTTACCAAAGGGAAATGGTGCCTTCATTATATATCTTATCCAGTAGACATATATAATTACACATAATAAGAAATTGAGAGAATATTATATTGAGTAATATTCTTTTCATATATAAACCTATTATTTTTTCTTTTCGACATCACTGTGCTTTAGCTGAATCTTTCAAAATCATTTAGCTTGAAAGTAACTGGGACCTGCCTTTGCCTACAAGTCACAGCAGCTCTAAGGGAGGCTTTTTAGTTTTATGTAGATTTTATGAGCTCAGACATTCTTCAGTACCGTCCCAAATAAAAAGATGTCACGTTTTTGATATCAAAAGTCAAATTTATCACAGGTATGCTGCTTCACATCTTTACTGGGAAACTGAAGTCTGTTTTCCTAGGTAACTCTACAAAGTGAAACCAACCTCAAAATACTGGCAGAAACTAAATAAAAGAAGGAAGTAATGACCATAGCCAAGATCTGACTGTCTAAATGCTAAACTGTGAACACCTTAGGTCAATAAAAAGTTACTTCAATCGAACGTGAATTGTAAAATTCCTCCAAATGAACTCAGTGGATGAAGACTTTTACTTAGGACTTTAAACTTAGTCTAGTTAAGGTAATGTGCAAGAATAGGGCAAAATTTGCACATCAACTTTGTCTCTTATATCTGGTTCCTTGAACTGAAGCTATTATTCTACTAAATTTAATGGGCATAAAAAGTCATCTTTATGAGAATATTCTTTAATTTGTTTTAAATATAAATAATAAAAATAAATTTAAAAAGATCAGCCAAAGTTAGAAAGATCTCTGAAGTAACCAACTCTTCTAAAACAATTTTAATTCGTATCAAAAATGAATAACCACTCCTACTCCTAATCTAAATCATATCTGTGTTTCTTACTTACTGTAAATCGGTTTTATGTTATTAGGTAATAGGTGATATCTATTATCCAAAGATGAAAAAAGAAATATGTTGTCATAAAATGCTCTTCAGAAGGCTTGAAGATTCTCCTTCTGAAATGCATGACGGTAGTTCCCTTGGCTGCCCTTAAGGTTCAGAGAGAAGCACATTCAACATGATGTTCTCTTTTAATGAAGAACACTGTTTTGTATTTTTAAGCATCCTTATTCCTTCTTGACATACTGTCATCTCCTCACTATTAACTCAGTTTAAGATGCTTAGTAGCTTTTAGTTGAATGCACGGCAACAACAGGACATTTTCATCAAAAAAACTGTGGAAAATATCTTGGACTCTTTGGCAGTCTAGGAGTATATTTAGAAATTCAAAATCATTGAGTATATAGGAAGCTGCAGACAAGTGTTTAAAACAGTGCTTAACTGTAATAATTCTATTTATGAGCATAATGCAACATAACTAATACCCTACAAATCTTATGAAAAAATAATTTTTTATGAAAAAAATAATTATGTTAAAAAGATACTTATTTCTGCTGGAATGGTGTCTTTTGAAGCTATGTGCAAAGACTAAGGCAGTCATAGCCATAAAAATCTCTGTGTATCTTAATACCTACATAATGTTCCGTGACAATCCTACAAATTTAGTTATTGTCTATTAGGACTTGATAACTCTATCTTATGCAACAACATCATCAGGAATATTTATTTTCTGATTCTGACTTTTCTATTGCAACTCTAGCATCTCACAAAAAAATTGCAGCTTGTGTGCTAAAGAATCAATATTTTAGAAAAAAAAATCCTCAAGAGTTTGAAAAAACAGTCTGCAATATTTGGTTTTTCAGTACTTAAATAAAAATGCCAACACATTACAAAGTGTGATATTTAAACTTATTGTTTTTCTTGAAATGGCAAATTTCTCTTTTATGATCACATTTTTTTATGTAAGACCGTTATTAGAGGATACAGTGACTGATTTCTTGATGAGTGGTAATCAACAGAAGAAAAGAAGTATAAAGAAATAAGCCTCTTTTTTTCATTTAGGTGTACCCAAGGTATTTCACCTATGTGTATTTGCTTAGATAAAAACAGTATTGTATTGTTGCACACGTTCTTTAATATTGTTCCATAGTTACATGTAGCACTGCAAAATAAATAAGCAGTAATATACAGGTAATTTTTTTTTCAATTATATTTTTACATTCAGGGTAACCATGGATACAGGAAACAGCTGGTCATTAAAAGCTCATGGAAGTGAACAACTTCATTCGTAGGCCAAATTTTTATTGCAACCCTGCATTTTCAAACATATTCCCATCTGCTGACATGGATATAGAGGTCTCCTATGTGGTTTGGAGCTTTTCCAATACCTGCAGATTCTGTCAGAAGTACACTCAGACCCCACAAAGATGTCTGCCAATTTTAGTACATGAATTAACACTTTCTTGGTTTATTAAATCCATAAGCCTTCAGCTATTCTAAGAAGGTAATACCACAAAAGCAATAAGAATATTGCATTTAAGAACTTACCTGTTTACTTGTAACCAGTTTCTGTAATGTGGCTGGCAGCATTGACATTAAAAGCCTCACATAGCCAGCTGCTCTGCTGATTCGTAAAGTAGGAGCAAATAACTAAAAAGATATTTACAAATGGAGTAAATGTTAAATCTTTTTGATTTAACACATCACTAATTGTCTTCTTAACAAAGGAGTTTTCATTCAGAAGGCTTAATTTTTAGGAGGTCTATGGTGTTCAGACTTTGGTAAAGCTGCAATGTACATAAACGTACTGTTAAAAAAAAAAAGAGCAGATGTTAATGTTGCTGTGTCACAAATACATTTGTACTACCATCACACAATGCTATTTCCCTGACATTCCATTGCCTACTGTTCTTAGTATCCACCTCTATCAAAAAAATGCTGTCATGTTTATTAAGACGATCTGGCATCATAAGGTGAACACTCGGACTTCATAGAGATCATCCAGAGACAAAAGAAAAAAACAAATTACTTAAGAATAAGGCAGCTGGCCATTGCATTTTATCAAATAGGTTGAAATTAATTCTGAGTGTGATAACACAAAGGACACAAAATTTTGGAGTAAATTGGAAGGTTTATACAATGTTATTCAGTGTGGCCAAGCCATGTTTATGCAACGAAAGTACGCTAGAATAAACTCAATATAGTGACTGAGTGTATTTCTGTGACAATGCTCAGTCCTAGGGTCAGCTATATCCTGTGGGAGAAACAGGTTTGTCTGGGCCGATGTTTATTCTTGCATGAAGCTAAGTAAAGTTTCATGGAGAGTTTTTTTGAAGCCTATTACATTTCCTTGTCAGGATATTATTCCAGAACATTTTCATTATAATTAACTTCCTGGAATATTAAATGTTCTTATCATCATACAGAAGCATAGCTTTAGTATTGTTTAATATTTTATTATATTAATCTATCTAAGAATCAGCACTCCTCATTCAGCCTAAGACCTTTTTAAGGTTGTACTCTTGTATTGAGCAGTGAACCAATTATTAACTGCGTTATCACAAAGGGATACAATTTCAAATGTCAGACTTTTCTGTTATCATTTTCCACATCAACTTCCTTTCAATTAGTTTTTTCATTGTCGTGTAATTTATTTTTGTTACCGGTTCTGTATTATCTATGCCAAATACCTTTATTTTCTCCAGGAACAATTAAGAACAGCATCTATAGGCACAGCACCTATATGCACAACCCAATTATCCGTCCCTCATCAAGTTCCTTCCCCAGGAGCATGAGTCACTGAGGCAAACAGCTCCAGTGCTGGCAGGATCCACAGCGGAGTGCTCCAGCACGGTGCACAGGGGAGTTTCCAGAACCTGGGGAACCTCCGCGGGGTCGAGAGACCCCTCCAGGAGCCACAGCTCATGCAACAGAGGCTGATGAGACCTGGACAGGGCCAGGAGTAGCAGCAGCCAAGTCCCCCATCCCCTGCCATGTATAAAAGAAGCCCTTAGGGAGCGCTTGCAACCAGGGTGGGCAACCAGGGCATGGCACAGCAGTCAAGGCGTGGTGCGGCAGTTTGAGCAGAAAAGCATGCAGGAAGGGCGCTGAAGCTCTGCCAGCTAGACCAGGGAGCAGTGATGTCCACCTGACAGAGAGCCATGGCCTCTCTAAGCTCTTCATCCCCCAGGACTGACGCAGCTTCTCAGAGAGAGCTCCGGTGGCAACATGCTGCCACCCAGATGTCAGACTGCAGGGTGTGCCCTGCTGTTATGCCTGTACTGGCCAGCAGTAGTAAGCACAGCCGTAGGCAGTGCACCCAGGTAGAGGAACTCCTCCACTTTGTTACAGAGCTCCAGGAGGAGGTGAGTAGGTTGACGAGTATGAGGGAATGCGAGAGAGAAAAAGACTACTGGAATTGCACCCTACCTTCCCTGTGAGGGGCCTGACAGGCAGACAGGACACAAGATATGGAGGATTTCCTATCCTCTCTCTGCCTGGCTGAACACTGTGTCTTGAGGGATAGGTGGCAATGGTGACAAGTTCCTGCCTAGCGCAGCAGGCACGTCTCCTCTGTGACTACCCCACCTTCCCAGGTGCCCTTGCCTGTTAGGTATGAGACTCTGCAAGTGGAACTGAACAATTATGTTGACAGTGGTTCATCTAGCTTGGAGGTATCACCGAGGTTAAGATGACCTACACCCAACATCAAAACTGCTTGAATTGGCCTACGCCCATCGTCAAAACTGCTTCCATAAAGTAAAAAAGATGGGACATTGTCACAGAAGACTCCTTTCTGAAGGGAACAGAAGGACCAATATGCAGACCAGACCCACTTCTTAGGGAAGTCTGCTGTGTCCCTGAGGCTGGGGTTAAAGATGTGAAGAGAAAACTTCCTACCCTGCTATGGCCCTCAGATTATTATCCATTATTAATTATTCAAGTAGACAGCGATAAAGTTGTAACAAGAAGTCTGAGGGCAATAAAGAGAGATTTCAGGGCCTTGGGACAACTGGTTAAGGGATCAGGAGCACAAGTAATGTTCCTCTCTATCCTTCCAGTTGCAGAGAATGATGAGGGAAGAAACAGGAAGAGCCAGCAGGTCAATACCTGGCTCCAATACTGGTGTCACCAGCAGAATGTTGGGTTTTTTGATCATGGGTCAGTCTCACAACACCAGGCCTGCTGGCAACAGACGGGGTACACCTCCCTCAAAAGGGAAAAAGGATCTTTGCACAGGAGTTAGCAGGGCTCATTGAAAGAGCTTTAAACTAGATTTGAAGAGGGAAAGGGATAAAACCAGTCTCACTAGAGATAAGCCTGGGGGCAGAACGCCGATGTCTGAGGGACAGTGTGCCAGCAAGTTCCTTCGGTCTGCCATCTCAGTGGAGGCAGGGGATGGAGATCCATGCAGCAGCAAAGACGCAAAGGTTATTGCTGTGTTAGAAACCATGAAAGCGCCTGGGAATCATCACGTAGGGCTTCTCTCCCCAAAAAGGTGGCAGGATCAATAGCCCATCTGGAATGCATCTATACTAATGCACGCAGCATTGGCAACAAACAGGAGCTGGAAGCCATTGTGCAGCAGAAAAACCATGATATAGTTGCCATCATGGAAACATTGTGGGATGACTCGCACAAGTGGAGTGCTGCAATGGATGGCTATAAACTCTTCAGAAGGGATAGGCAAGGAAGGAGACGTAGTGGGGTACCCCTGTATGTTAGGAAGGGTTTCGATTGTCTAGACATCAATGATGGTGACAACAGGGTTGAGTGTTTATGATTAAGAATCAGGGGGAAGGTCAGCAAGGCAAATATCATGATAGGAGTCTGTTATAGACCACCCAACCAGGATGAAGGGGCAGATGAAACATTCCATAAGCAGCTGGGAGAAGTCTCACAATCATTAGCCTTTGTTCTCATGGGGGACTTCAACTTACCAGGTGTCTGCTGGAAATACAATACAGCAGAGAGGAAACAGTCCAGGAGGTTCCTGGAGCATGTGGAAGATAACTTCCTGACACAGTTGGTGAGTGAGCTAACTAGAGAAGGCACCTTGGCTGGACCTGTTGTTTGCGAACAGAGAAGGACTTGTGGGTGATGTGATGGTTGGGGACTGTCTTGGGCATAATGATCACGCAATGATAGAGTTTTCAATTCTCAGAGAAGTAAGGAGGGGGTCAGCAGAACTGCTACCTTGGACTTCCAGAAGGCAGACTTCAGCCTGTATAGGATCCTGGTTGACAAGAGTCCCTTGGGAGGGTGTCCTGAAGGGCAACATAGTTCAAGGCTGGACATTCTTGAAGAATTAAATCTAAAAGGCACAGAAGCAGTCTGTCCCCATGTGCCAAAAGATGAGCTGGTGGGGAAGATAACCAGCATGCTTGAATAGAGAGTANGTTGACAAGAGTCCCTTGGGAGGGTGTCCTGAAGGGCAACATAGTTCAAGGCTGGACATTCTTGAAGAATTAAATCTAAAAGGCACAGAAGCAGTCTGTCCCCATGTGCCAAAAGATGAGCTGGTGGGGAAGATAACCAGCATGCTTGAATAGAGAGTATTGGCTGGAACTCAGGAAAAAAAAGGAGTATTTCTGATCTTTGAAACAGAGGCAGAAACATTGTGAGAAAGGATGAGGAAAAGGGTGAGGTACATAATGCCTTCTTTGCCTCGGTCTTTAATAGTAAGACCAGATTTTTTTGGGTACCCAGCCCCCTGAGCTGGAAGGCAGACATAGGGAACAGAATGAAGCCCCCATAATCCAAGGGGAAATGGTTAGTGACCTGCTACACCACTTAGATATACACAAGTCTATGGGCCCAGATTGGATCTACCCAAGGGTACTGAGGAAGCTGACAGCAGTGCTCACCAAGACACTTTCCATCATTTATCAGCAGTCCTGGCTAACCAAGGAGGTCCCAGTTGACTGGAAGTTAGCAAATGCGATGCCTGTCTACAAGAAGGGCCGGAAGGAGGATCTAGGGAACTACAAGCCTGTTAGTCTGACCTCAGTGCCAGGGAAGGTTATGGAACAGATCATCTTGAGTGCCATCATATGGCATGTACAGAACAACTAGGTGATAAGGCCCCATCAGCATGGGTTCATGAAAGGCAGGTCCTGCTTGACTAACCTGATGTCCTTCTCTGACAAGGTAACTCACTGAGTGGATGAGGGAAAGGCTGTGGTTGTTGTCTACCTAGACTTTAGTAAAAACGTTGACACCATTTCCCACAGTATACTCCTGGAGAAACTGGCTACTCATGGCTTGGATGGGTGTCCTCTTCTCTGGGTAAAAAACTGGCTGGATGGTTGGGCCCAAAGAGTTGTGCTGAATGGAGTTAAATCCAGTTGGCGGCTGGTTACAAATGGTGTTCCCCAGGGCTCAGTATTGGGGCTGGTTCTCTTTAATATCTTTATTAATGACCTGGACAAGGAGATCGAGTACATCTTCAGTAGATTTGTAGATGACACCAAGCTGGGTGGGAGTGTTGATCTGCTTAAGGGTAGGAAGACTCTACAGAGGGATCTGGACAGCCTGGATCAATGAGCTGAGGCCAAATGTATGAGATTCAACAAGGTCAAGTGCCAGGTCCTGCACTTGGGTCACAACAACCCCATGCAACACTACAGGCTTGGGGAAGAGTGACTGGAAAGCTGCATGGCAGAAAAGGACCTGGGGGTGTTGACTGACAACCAGCTGAATATGAGCCAGCAGTGTGCCCAGGTGGCCAAGAAGGCCAACAGCATCCTGGCTTGTATCAGGAATAGTGTGGCCAGCAGGACTAGGGAAGTGATTGTGCCCCTGTACTCACCAGTGGTGATGCTGCATCTCAAATACTGTGTTCAGTTTTGGGCCCCTCACTAGAAGAAAGACATTGAGGTGCTGGAGTGTGTCCAGAGAAGGACAACAAAACTGGTGAAGGGCCTAGAGCACAAGTCTTAAAAGGAGTGGCTGAGGGAACTGGGGTTGTTTAGCCTGGAGAAAAGGAGGCTGAGGGGACACCTTATTGCTCTCTACAACTACCTGAACAGAGGTTATAGCTAGGCAGGTGTTGGTATCTTCTCCTAAGTATTAAGCGATAGGACAAAAGGAAATGGCCTCACGTTGCACCAGGGGAGGTTTAGATTGGATATTGGGAAAAATTTCTTCACAGAAAGGGTTGTCAAGCATTGGAACAGGCTGCCCAGGGAAGTGGTTGAGTCACCATCCCTGGAGGTATTTAAAAGTCATGTAGATGTGGTGCTTAGGGACATAGTTTAGTGGTGAACTTGGCAGTGTTAGGTTAATGGTTGGACTTGATGATCTTAAAGGTCTTTTCCAACCTAAACAATTCTATGATTCTATGGGGTTTTTTTTCTTTCAGAAACACCAATGCTTGCCTGTACTTTCTCTTAACATCTGACTCTAAACCCAGTGTTTTAGATTTGAAACACAGACGCAGAATAGAAAAATTAAAAAAAAAATAAACAATTCACTATAACTATTGGAGTAAACTGCAAAGCGAACCAATGCATAGTGCATCTTCACTTAATCTACCTATTTAATATCAACATTGAGACCCAGCTGTTTGTGTCATCTATATACTTTTCAAATGCTTAAACTGAATTTGCAAATTTTGTTTTTCTTCTCTCTGCTTATCCAGGCACTGTTGTAGCCTTTGAATCTAATTTAGGAAAACATCAAGCTGAAAATAGATAAACTGATTTTCAAATATCCTATGCATATTTTTACTTTGATGTTAGTTATAATGCAACGTAACACCCAAGAATATTTGAAGCTGTTCTCTATACATGTACATGTTTCATTTTTAAAAATGTTTAACTTCAAAGAGTAGTATTTTGCTTTGCATGGCTTAAACTAATGTTGTCAGATTTTGTTGCATGTATATCATTGTACTGTATATTCTAGGCTGTACACAAAATTGCCATTGTTGTAGCTGCCTTGACACTCTTCCATTAAAATGTTATTTGACACTTTATGGACAGCAGGACATTACATACAACTTTCCTTCTAATCACAGACAAGGACATTTTTTTATCTTAATGTATTTCTCCAGTTTGTGTGCTGCTGCCAATAAAATATATGTCACAAGACTGGAAATGCAATATAGTACAGAGATGGTTTAGAAACAGGCCACGCATAACTTGAATTCCAGAACTGTAATTTGAGCCCTATGAAACCTCTGCAATGAAAACTGATAATGGATGAAACACTTTTTCTTTTTTTTGATAAATAAACAACTGATGCATGACCAGGATTTTTGTAAAGGCTTCATCAAAAATGATCTGAGCTTGAACTGATTTCAGTGCTCTATGTCTTTGTGTACTTGCAGAAAATTGTTGATGGACTCAGGCATGGTTTCTTACTCTCAGTAACAAAAATCAGTCTCAAAGCGCTAAGTGAATACAATGTGGCAATTAATTTCCTAAAAGGCATAACCTGGAGGGTCAAAATCTTGCATTTATATTTATGAAAATGATTTTGATTGTATTCATCTGTGTGTATACCCATAATGTTAAGATTTAATAACATAGAGGAAAAGCTTTTAATAAGAGGATTGACAGTATGGCTCAGAAACAATTCTGATTCAGGAGCTTCTTTGCAGTCAGTATCAAGCTACTTGTAAAGTATTCTGATTATTTTCTAGACAAAGGCAGTAAAAGAATGCAATGATTGGCATCCTGAATTATTTCTTGTTGGTTAACAATATGTCATTTCGTCCAAGATAATTCAAAAACATTTCATAATTTGTCATATTACATAAAGTGTCATAAATTACACTTTTTGGAAACATGTCTTATTGAAAATGGAAATAAAAATGTTTAGTATGCCTAAACAAAAAAAAAAAATTGGTTTAATTCCCTAACTGGCATGAAATTATATGTATCAAATTAGTTTAAAAAATTTGATGTTCTGGAATGGTACTCAATCATAGTTTAGTATGTTCTCATTAATCAGACTATAGGTGTTACTCAGCATTACATGAGACAAATTTACATCACAGGAAATATGACTCAGCCATGAACAACCTCTCATATTGGAAAGGTGACTTGAAATACAATTTTAAGCGGGAAGAAAACTTATATGTCTCTTCAGTTTTCATTACGATAGTTGCTAAAAAGAAATAATTTGTATACAATAAATGTATTTAAAACAAAGAACATCTTCTAAAAAAATGAAAAGGCATTGAATAAACTGTTCTCCAAGACTTCCAGATCTATTCTTGTATTCTTATGACTCTGTACAAAAATAGCACATTTTTCAGTTTCTATGATTGTATTGTATTTCTGACTGTTATCAGTCCCATTAGAAACTGCTGTTCTACAGACCCTGTTACTTGATTACCTTGGAAAAAAGGATAAAATATTATACCACCAGCTGTCAGGTCAATGCCATTGACATGGTACATAAGTTTTCCTTGCAGATATTAAGACAGTTATTTCTATTTCTAACTTTACAGTGTTACTTTGTGTATTTCTTTTTGATCAAAACCTGAATGCAATAATTTCAGTGACATAACTCCTCTTTTTTTCACTAGATGACTCACTTTGAAAGACAGGAACTGAAAGTAGTCAACCACTCTGAAAAAAAGAATTAAGAAGAATAAACCCTTGTCTTCAGGAATTTTGAACATGATTCCTTAAGGACATAAATTTTCAAAATGTTCCAGATGCAATTCTTGATCCTGCGTTGTTGATTGTTTGGGGATTTTTCTTTTGTTTGTTTTTAAACAATTTATTGAAAAAAAAAATTTTATTAGGGTTGACAGAATCTCACACTGCTGAAGAAATCAGAAGTACTTCTTTTCAGGAAAAGTCAGACCATTTGAATAACAACAAGCTTTTAGAAGTTGTCATACCCACTTTCTATGACAGTAGCTGCCTCCTGCCACTAGTATCAGCTTTCATGACAACATTCAGCTTACTAAAACCTGTCAGATTTGTTGTTGCATAGTATTGCAGGAAATAATCTTAGAACTAAATAAAAGTATCCTTTCTATAAGAGGATATGGTGAAAAAACCATGAAGTTTATACACTTTAGACAAATAAATCCATCAAACATAATCCACATGTATGAATCTGGGGAAAACTAAGACAATGCTAGGTCATAGGTTGAAAGTGCATTCACTCCCCTTTGAATAAGTTCTGCCTCTTTTGCTGCAAGTGTTGCACGTGTTTCTTGTAAGACACTTAAGCCTATTGTCCACAGACAGAATGAGATGAAATAGGCTTTTTGTCCAGAAGTTTTAAAAAAATAAAGGACATAATGCCTAATGGAGGCCTGAGGAACGTTGTTTAAAAAAAGTCAGTTGCAGAGGGGAGCTGCTCCGGAGCCAGGAAGATCTTGGCACACGAGGGATTTTCCTGAGGCAGGGACACACCAGGGCAGTGGAGAGACCCACCAGGAGCCAGCAGCTCTCGTGGGAGATGCTGATGAGACCTGGGTTTTTCCAGAGCAACTGTGACCACCCCCACACCTATAAAAAGCAGCCTGGGGAGCAGGAGCAGCCAAAAGCACGGTGACCAGGATGTGCAAACAGGGTGTGGGGCATCAGCCAGGGCATGGCACAGCAGTCTGCACGGCAGTTTGCATGGCAGGGTGCGTAGGAAGGGTGTAGTCACCCTACCAGCTCAAGAGGTCTCTGCTACAATGGTGGGCACTCGGCTTAGAGTTAAGACCAGTATTTCTACAGAAAAAGCCCCTGAGATGTCTGACACTTCCACCCAGAAAGAACTAGTAAGGAAGGAGACTTCAGTACAGATGGTAGGTTGCAACAAGGGCCCAGACCCTCCTCCTGAAGCAAAGGTACGTACCTGCAAAAGATGTGCACAGGTTGATGATCTGTTGTGTTAAGTGGCTGAGTTGCCACAGTTAAAAGGCTGCACAGTATTAGAGGGATCGACATGGAGATAGGTAAGTGGTTTCAGAACCATGCTCCTGTGGCAAACACCACAGAGAACAAGGCACCTTGGATGCTGGTGACCCACAAAAGCAGGACTCTGCTTCAGTCCCAACCCTCCAGCATTACAACTGAAGACAGATATGAAGCTTTAACAGCTGCAGACACCCATGAGCAAGGTCTGCAAGGAGAAACTGTACCAGCAGCACACAGTGGATACTGCACAAAGAAATGATGAGTGCTTATAGTGGGTGACTCTCTGTTAATGGGCACTGAGGTGCCCATCTGCCGGCCTGACAGGAAGTCACATGAGGTAGGCTGCCTTCTGGGAGCTAAGGTCTGAGATGTCAAGAGCACAGACTGCTATCCATTGCTACTCTTCCATGTGGGCATGAATGACAGCGCAAGCTGGAACCTGGGTAGAATCAAGGAAGACTAGAAAGCCTTGGGGGTACAAGTGAAAAGTATTGGTGCTTAAGTTATCTTGTCCATTTTACCAGTTAGAGGAAAGGGAGCAGCTAGAAATAGATGTATAATGCAAATCAAGTTTGGCTTCGTGGCTTGTGCTATCATGAGGGTTTTGGCTTTTACGAAAACATGACATTCTTCAACAACTATAGCCTGCTAGGGAGGGATGGGATCCACCTGTCTAGAAGAGGCAAGGGAATCTTTGGCAGGAAGCTGGCCAACTTGGTGAGGTGGGCTTTAAACTGAAGGACTCAGGGGGTGGGGTCCAAAGTGGCAATGCTCATGCCATTGCAACCAACTGGGGAATAAACCAGGCCAACCAGAGCAGAGACAAATGTTCCTTAGCTGCCTCCCAAGACATGACCAGAAGACCAACCACCTCAAGTGTACCAATGCACACAGCCTGGGGAACAAACAGGAG
>VYXH01001430.1:17097-61315 GCA_013397275.1 Burhinus bistriatus | reverse complement strand
TGACAAACCTGATCGCCTTCTATGACAAAGTAATCTGCTTGGTTGATGTAGGGCAAGCGATGGACATTGTCTACCTGGATTTCTCCAAGGTTTTTGACACGGTTCTCCACAGTCTCCTCCTAGAGAAACAGATGCATTATGGTCCAGACAAGCGGTCTGTGTGGTGGGTGGGGATCTGGCTCACAGACCGCACCCAGAGTGTGGTGGTAAATAGCTCCTTTTCAAACTGGCAACTTGTCACAAGTGGGGTCCCCTAGGGATCGGTACTAGGCTCAGCGATCGAGTATACCCTGATGAAGTTTGCCGATGATACCAAACTGAGTGGGAAGTGGACACTTGAGAAGGGAGAGCCACCCTGCAGGAAGACCTGGGTAGGCTGGAAGAGTGGGCTGACAAGAACCTTATGAAGTTCAACAAGGACAAGTGTAAGGTCTTGCACCTGGGAAAACATAATCCAGGAGTGCAGCACAAGCTGGGATCTACCTGGCTGGGGAGAGGCTCTGTGGAAAGGGATGTGGGGGTCCTGGTGGACAACAAGCTCAATATGAGTGAATACTGTGCTGCTGTAGCAAAGAAAGCCAACAAGATGCCGGATGCTGGGTCCAGGATGCTGGATGCTGGGTCCTGGATGCTGGGTTCAGGATGCTGGGATGGGCCCATCCAACAGGATGCTTCCATCAGCATGGGTATCACCAGCACAGATAAAGAAGTCATTATCCCCCTCTACTCAGTGCTTGTCAGGTCACACTTGGAATACTGTGTTCAGTTTTGACCTCCCCTGTACAAAAAAGATAAGAACAGGCTGGAGAGGGTTCAGGGAAGGGCGACAAAGATGGTCAAAGGACTGGGAAGCCTGCCATATGAGGAAAGGCTGAGAGAATTGGGTCTGTTCAGTCTTTAGAAAAGAAGCCTTGGGGAACACCTTNTGACAAACCTGATCGCCTTCTATGACAAAGTAATCTGCTTGGTTGATGTAGGGCAAGCGATGGACATTGTCTACCTGGATTTCTCCAAGGTTTTTGACACGGTTCTCCACAGTCTCCTCCTAGAGAAACAGATGCATTATGGTCCAGACAAGCGGTCTGTGTGGTGGGTGGGGATCTGGCTCACAGACCGCACCCAGAGTGTGGTGGTAAATAGCTCCTTTTCAAACTGGCAACTTGTCACAAGTGGGGTCCCCTAGGGATCGGTACTAGGCTCAGCGATCGAGTATACCCTGATGAAGTTTGCCGATGATACCAAACTGAGTGGGAAGTGGACACTTGAGAAGGGAGAGCCACCCTGCAGGAAGACCTGGGTAGGCTGGAAGAGTGGGCTGACAAGAACCTTATGAAGTTCAACAAGGACAAGTGTAAGGTCTTGCACCTGGGAAAACATAATCCAGGAGTGCAGCACAAGCTGGGATCTACCTGGCTGGGGAGAGGCTCTGTGGAAAGGGATGTGGGGGTCCTGGTGGACAACAAGCTCAATATGAGTGAATACTGTGCTGCTGTAGCAAAGAAAGCCAACAAGATGCCGGATGCTGGGTCCAGGATGCTGGATGCTGGGTCCTGGATGCTGGGTTCAGGATGCTGGGATGGGCCCATCCAACAGGATGCTTCCATCAGCATGGGTATCACCAGCACAGATAAAGAAGTCATTATCCCCCTCTACTCAGTGCTTGTCAGGTCACACTTGGAATACTGTGTTCAGTTTTGACCTCCCCTGTACAAAAAAGATAAGAACAGGCTGGAGAGGGTTCAGGGAAGGGCGACAAAGATGGTCAAAGGACTGGGAAGCCTGCCATATGAGGAAAGGCTGAGAGAATTGGGTCTGTTCAGTCTTTAGAAAAGAAGCCTTGGGGAACACCTCATCACCATGTTCCAGGATTTAAAGAGTGGTTAAAAAGAAGATGGAGACTCCATTTTTACAAGTAGTCACATGGAAAAGACGAGGGGTAATGGGGACAACTTACTCCGGGGGAGATTCCAATTGGACACAAGAGGACAATTTTTCACAATGAGAACAATCAGCCGTTGGAATAATCTCCCCAGGGAAATGGGGGATTCCAGACAGGGTGCCGGGTCATCTTGTCTAAACCGTGCTTTTGCCAAGACAGGTTGCACCACATGATCCTTGAGGTCCCTTCCAACCTGATACTCTATGATTCTATGGAATTGTGAAAATGTACTTGGTTACCAAGCTATGAGATATAAATATAGCAGAACTGAATTTAACAGAGCACTCAAAAATGGATGGGAAAAGAGATTTGCAGTTCTGCTTAATGTAAGTGTTTGTGTATAAGGAGCATTACCTCTTGGGTCAATTGGGAACATGAAGAAAGAATACCATTTTCATGTTGTTGATTTTTTAAATTATTCTGCCTACAAGTAGAAGGCACACAGAATTCTTTAAGTTTTCCACCACATATAGTAGTTTTTTCTGGCTTCATTTCCAAGTAAAGAGCAGCCTCACTTCTGTGTTTTGACCAAACATGAATAGGTCCCTAGAAACCAAGTGCAAAAGAAAAAAATGCTGAGTATGCGATAATCATATGGGTCATTTCTGCACACAAGCATTAATAACTCTTTCTTGTCATGTTGCTCATGTGCATATCCTAGAACTAATCTTTAACTCATTGTTTTCACAAGGGAATGAAATCCTGATAATAAAGTTTATCGTCAGAGCTTGGCAGAAATAAGAGTGATAGGCATCCTAGTAACTATGAAGAAAGCAATTTTCTACAAGAGACTGAAGAAAACTGATGATGTTCATTGATAATAATGAAGTAATACTTCTTGTTCTCAAGAATCAAAACCAATAAGCAGGTAGCTTCTGAATGGGAGAGAGAAAGGAAACTTTTGTGCTATTCTGTAGGTTTCTCAGAAAAGTGAAAATTATTTATTTAAAAGGAAAACAAATTAAATAAGCATGGGCAACCTAGACTTTAAAACAAAGGAAAGTTTTCTTAAGAACCATTGAAAACAGTGTTTGGGATGTCAGCAGTTGACGTGGTATGGTACTCACCAGACTCAAACTGGAGGGAACACAAAACAGACCCAGTGGAACCACTTTGATGCCCTCCCATTTCTTGTCTATATGTAATGGACCAGATTTTAGTTTAAAAGGTCATGTGCTCTTGTTTTCATTTCTCTAATTACTTTTCAACAATTAGCAGCATGATTCAGCTGTCTCTCCAAGTCTGCGTGAATGTTACTGGCAATAACTAGTGACACTAGTGACAATGGCTAGCATGCTGACAGAGACGTCAATCAATGCCTTCTCTTTGTGAGTTTTCAGTGTACAAAAGAATTCCTCCTACACATAATGCACTTAGGGAGTTTCACTGTATATAAAATATACCAAATAGCTCATTTCATCCAAATCATGCCTGCATCATTTCCTATAAGTTCTACTCACACTGGAATATCATCATCATCTTATCTGTGAGGATCTATCATTACAGAAAGTTTATTGTGAACAAAAGCCACAAAAATGAGCCGTGTTAGCATAGTCCCTAAGAAATAATAAAACATGTCCCAGCCAGATGGTTTAGTCACAGCAAAGGAGTCAAGAGAATAAAGCTCTTTAGAAGTGGAGTAATTAAGAAAGCTAAAGATATGTAACTATCTTTCCTAATCATGACCTCTGAAATCCCTGAAGTTACGCTGTGAATTTCTGAGCAGTTTCAGATAAATGAGTTCATTGGATATGCTATATATAACTTAATTCCTTATTACAGTGAATCTTCTGCTGCAAGGAAACGAATGTAGTCACTGTCAATATCTCCATGAGATCATATATAAAACTACACAAATTTACATTCATTGTATCAACTAAATGTAAAAGTTAAACCTGGGGACTTTAGGTGGGGTACATACGTCACAATTTGTAACGATGGATGATGTTAAGAGGGTAAGAAATAATAAAAAAAAATAAATACACAGAAATGAAAAGCTGATAAGTACTCTGATGTGATGGGCTCCAAACCACTCAGAATATTTACTGGAACTGTAAGCCTTCAAATCCAAAAATCATAGATCTCAGTATACCTTCATGAGAACACAGAAAGATGAGAACACAGGAATCTTACCGTTGCTGAATTTAATTTAAAACTAAGGTTATGTTTACAGTCAGACAGTGAAGACTACATAGTAAACACCTCAAAACAGTATCATGAGCCTAATATCTTGTAAGAAATCTGCACCTTTAAGTGAAAATTCTTTTTTGATACGTATGACAGAGATTAGAGGAGAAGGAGTGGGAATTCTTCAAGGACTCTGAAAAGGATGTTTATAAGATAACTAATAGCTATGAGGTCAAGGCTCTCACAAAATCTGGAATTAGTTCTAGTAAGATTTGTAATCATTAGAACTACTTTTGCAAGTGCTTTGTTAGCCTATGCTTAAATGTGTAAATTTTTCTGCACACAGGTATTAATTTCCTGTTCTCTCATTTCTTTCCATGATTTATTCTGGATATTGCTTTCCCATCATATTTTAGGCTAGACCTTACAGCAGAATTCTTTTATTGCATCTGTTGTTCCTAACCACAATTATGAAAGGAGTGAAGCAAGCCAATAGCAATGTATTCTGGAACATAATACTACTTTGTTAATAAAAAACATTTTGGTTGGTTTCCTCTTGCCTTTTTTTTTGTTTGTTTGGGGTTTTTTTGTTTGGTTGTTTTTTTGTGGTTTTTTGTTTGTTTGTTTTTTTCCCAGATGAAAGAAACATTACTTGATGGTAAGGTGATTTATTTAAGTTCCTCTGCAAAGTACACCATCCTTAATTAAGTTGGGTTGCAGGACTGGAAGTGATGGCTGTTACAGGGGTAATGCATTTGACATTACATTTGACATTATATATTGACTTTAATTGTACTAGAATGTAGCAAACTAATTAGACTCTAAGATCCTCAAGATCTGCACTATGTTTAGTTCTGTGTAGACAGATTCTTAGCAATAATACGAGGATAAGTATGCTGCATTGCTACAAATAAAAAATACTAGTTTAACTATAGAAAAATATCACCCATACAACCCATAAAACAGAAATACAGGTTCCTCAAATGTGAAGGCTGCTTAGCAATGTAGGGAATGAAAAACACTGAGCTGAACTGAAACTGTACATAACTGTAGTTATGTAGAATGTAATTACCCCCTTTGGAAGGAGGCCAGAGAAACACAAGACAAATTCTGCCATCTGTTACAGTCATATAATCTCACTAAAATCACCGGGCAGAGTTTGGCTCAACACTGGTTAAACCCTTTGAGTCATGGGGCAAGGGGTCAGGACCTTGGATCTGTGCCTCTTTTAAAGAAGGAGTATACATTTGACAGATTATCTTTAAACAGCTGACTCTCACAGAAACCCTCTTAATCTTCCAAACAGTAAGAAACTTCTATTGCCACACATATGGCTTAGAACATGACCTGCCAGGCTGGAGGTGTGGAGGAGGAGAACCAGGTGTCACGCCTGAAATGGGCTATATTTTAGACTGATAATACTTCTTTTGGAGAATTGAAATTCTGAAAGAAAAGTCATCTTTTATTTCTGAATCGGCTTTGTCCCATGGTTTGTAGCCAGTTGAAATGGTACATTGTAAAAACATCAGTATATCAGAAAAGATCTGACACAGGAGACGTATGCAATTATCTCTTTTTTAAAGGTTGTCAATTTGAAGCATGGAGAAGTGACTCTCTTCACATCACAACACCTCAGTGGCAGAGCTAAAATGAGAATTCAAGGTTTTTGAGCCTTAATTCAGTGCTCTGTCATCTGTTGCGTACCAGTGCCATCCATGAGTTGACATGTCTCTTAGAAATTTTTATGACATTTATCTAAACCATAATTTAATGAAAATATTTTATTAATCTTACTTCTAATGTATCTCTAAAGTTTCTTTTCCCTCTTAAACTTCTTGTCTTTCACTCTGTCAAGTGAATTCATACTCTTTTGAAGGACTTATGGTTCAACAAATGGAAGATAAATTTTAATTCCAAATAGACAAAAGTGGCCCTTCTTATGAGAAAGACTTTTGCAAGGGAGATGGCCTTGTTTTTTTCAATATAACCACTTTTTACACCATGATAGCAAGCTTATTTTAAACCTTCAGCCAACCAACTACAAAACCAAATGTAAAACTGTACATATAAAACAGTGCACTATTATTACACACACCCAAATAATGTTTGTTTCTGAAATACTGAAAGAACTTGGTAAACTGTGTACAGCAGTGAGCTTATATTAAAAGTCTACCTTAAGGCAACTGTTCAGCAGAAATAAATACATTGAGACAGTTTTCTGTTAATATTTGTCTTAAAATGTAAGGGGCATAAAGTTGCAATGGCCTTCAAGTCAGTGTAAAATAAAAAGATAAATCTGTAAGGATTTTTCTATTAGATCTTGGAAGGGTTACTCAGACAATATTGAGCTAAATATGACAGATATTATTTCTTGAGGTATGAAAGACATTATTACTTATTTTCAGGAGAAACAGTTAAGAACAGAAACAGTGCCAATTCATTTTTTCACCCATAATAATATCTGACTCTAGAATACAATCAGTTTATTTGCACTCTTCCAGATATAGACATCCTATTTTTTCTTACTTTGCAGGAACAATATTGCTCCTAAGAGCTTTGTGGATGGCCAAATATTCTGCTAACAGAATTATTTATTAAAATGTTTAAGACCACTTAATAATTTCTTATGCTTGGATATCACCTTGCAAATTATTTCCCCTTTATTATAATCAAGTATATGTGGAGAAGTTCCTGCTGAACATGTTATGCAGACTCAAAGTCACCTGGAACCCTGCAGAAAAGAAATGTGAAAAAAGTCTGACAGTTTATCTTCTCAAGTCTGTTGGTCTGAGAACTTTGCTTCTTTTCAAATAAATGCTAGCATGATAATGTACATTTAACTTCTCCTCAGAATTCATCAGCTTTCTCAGCTACATGAGTTATGCATTAGAGAACATTGTGAGAGATGTGGGGCCATTATCATGTCTGTTCTTTATCAGCACAAGTAACACATAAATCTTCTGGATTGAAACAATTTTGGACAATTATCACACATTTACATGGTCTATTAGTGCATTCTATGATCCTACTAAAAAGAAATAAGGAAAAAAAAAAGAGAACATTTTATTTCTGTCATAGATTTCTTGCTTAAAAGCTATAAAAACCTGCATCTGCTCCCAATGATGAATCAGCTAGATTAGTTACATAGACTCACTCAAATATAAATATTGCATTACAGCAAATGTAATCTAGACTAATCCCTCAGATACTATCCGTGTGCTTCTTCTAGATATATTTGCCATTAAAAATAACCAATAAAACTTTCTGAAGGCATGTATGGTAAGGATAGGTCTCTTCTAAACTGTTTAAAAAATAAGAATGAAGAATTTTTTTTAGCACCAAACTCTTAACTATTCTTTATGGAAAGTTCAGCTCATCAGAAAGTAACCATTAATCTTTCTGTTTCTTCTACAACATGTTTAATATTGGGGTTTTTTTCTTCCACATTACTGTGTTTTTTTCTTCTTTTCTTCCTCCTTTTTTACTGCCCAATAGTATTAAGATGGACAGTCTTACTCCACCCCTTCTTCAGAAGCAGCACATCTTTTCACTCTAGACAATCCAAAGAATCCTTAATGCAACTTTTCTAAATGTAGAAAAGTGTACTAACAAGCATGGTCTTATTATGGTTTCCTAAGTTACATAGTTTAACACCCATAAAATACGAAAAAAGATTCGTAGATTGGGCAAATTATTACCAAAACTTTCTTCTATATGCCATTTGAATGTAAAATGATTTTCCTAGTGGTTAATTTTCAGATCTCTTCTTCCACTTGTACTTGATTTTGATCACAGATACAAATTTTAAAAGAGAAAGGTAGCAGGCACTTCAGGTTTTTTTTTTGTTGTTTTTTTGTTTGTTTGTTTGTTTTGTTTTTTTTTTTTTTATCATTACGAAATTGTCTTCCCCATTCAGCAGCGGGCCCTGACTGGGAGCTGCTACAATCCCTTCTTGTTATTCTTTGCATTCCTTTCCAGTTTTAGAACCTGCTGGGCTCTTGCTTTCCTAATTTTATCTCTAAGTGTCTGAGTTTTGTGACTCCTCCTTTGCAGACTCAGTCAATTTACACATCTTGAATGCTTTGTTTTAGCTCATTAAGAAGGCTATGTGATCTTCCATCAAAATTTCCAGCCTTTCTGCACAAGGAGATAGTTTGTTTCTGAGTACTCAGTAAGTTTTCTCCAGAACTCAAATAATTTCCCTCGGCATTCTTCCCTTTATGGTAGTTTGTGAGAAGATTTTACCTTCTAATTCCCTAAACAAGCTGAAATCCACTTTCCTAAGAGTCTGAACTCTTATGCTCACCTTGGAAGACTTCCTGCAAATTCTGAGTTCAGTCAGATCATAGTAGCCACAGCCCAAGTTCCTCAAGATGACCACATTTGTCACTGACTGGGAGCAGCAGGTGAAGCAGAACATCACTCTTGTTTGGCCCTGAATCTGTTAGGGGAACAGTTCCAGGTGGAGATGGAGACCCTGCCTTCTGCTGGCAGAAGTCACAAGCTTCTACTATCAGAAAATGCATGTCATCTTCTTGCTCTTATATTGCCTCATTTGTACCTTCTTTTTTGTCCTCCTGATGTTTAGGCTATTGTCTCTGCAGAATCCTTCAAAGGTTCTTCCATTCTCATGTTTGTCATCCCTGAGATGGTGGGAACCTTCTCACCTCATGAAGCTGTCTCTCTGGGTGCTACAGTGGGTATATAAAGCATACCTCCCAAAGGTGAGGCTGCCAGCACCACTAGTCCTGATCCTGGCCCCAGTGTGGAGAAACAGGGACTCTCTGAAGCCCAAGTTTGCAGTAGTGACAGAAGCAGTAGATGCATTTGCCAGGGCGTGGGATCATGTTATGTTAACTTATCACCACCATCTGCTCCCTGAGCAGCACTTCTGAGTGACCCTCACCTGCTATACTGTTTTATTTCTGTTTGGGCATCCTGATCAATGGATCTCCTTAGTGCCAGGTATAAAGGATGGTGGACATGAGTTCAGGCCACCATTCCACAAGATTTTGCACTCAGCAGAGGATCATTTGTGCTTTCTGTGGGATTTCTTCTTTTCTTTTTTTTTTTTAATTGTCACTGGTTAGCCTGCTATACTTTTCCTCCTCGCACTATGTGAGCTGAAATAATTTGCATCTTGAGTGTGTCTTTTCGTTCTTGCTTATGTTTTGGACCCATTGTATCTAGCGAGCAAACTGTAATCAATACCAAAATCTGAAAAGCATGAGTCATGAGTCTGCCTAATAGGAGTTTCATTATCTCATTTGGAGCCTCCAAGGCTTCACCTTTATTCACTTTATCAATCTGAATACACTCTGCGTCAGTTGTTTCTGTGTTACTGTTACTGTACAAACGAATCATTAATTACTGATACTACTTGCAGTTCAATTACTCTTTTCTTTTTTAAAAAAAATCATTCTGTGCTGATCATACCTAAAACCATATGCATTCCATTGATTTAGCCTTCATCTGTGCTAGTGTAGTTGAAACAATTTCCGTATGATTCTCCTCTACAAATATTGAGACACCTCAATTTTCATGATGTGTTATTTTAGCTATCTGTTTAGTTCTGATGCTAGCTTGCCATTCTGTCATTTTCAAATCTCTCTTGATTTGTTAATGTCTGGTCCATCAAATGAAGGGCCTACATTTACCTAATTGTATGTTTATCAACTATTCCATTTCACTGAAGATAGAGCAAATGAATGAAGAAGAGTTCCTGGAAACGAACTAGCTTTGAGGCATTTTCTATTCCTTCTATTTACATTATCATAGAATCATTTAAGTTGGAGAAGACCTTTAAGATCATTGAGTCCACAAGTCCTCTCTTGTTACAACTTTTCCCAGGAAAAAAACTCAACATTTCTTTCCCATTTTTTCACTTGAGTGGCACCAACTTGGATTGTTAAAACAGTTATTCTTACAATTATTGTCTGCTATTTAAGAGTAGACTATACCAACATTGCTTAAAACAAATGTATATGCTACCATATAAGATTACTTTATACATATTTTAGGTGAACCTTTTACATATCAAGATTTCTACATACTTATTTTAACCTATATTCTAGAATATATAGAACAGGGTTTTCTGGTCTTTGTGAACAAATGCATGAGAATGAGCTGGTTCTGGTAGTTCTTCAAGGCAGCAGTCTAAAGAGATTTTAATAAACCCCATTGAACTGAATGAATAAAATTCGCATCACTAGTTTCTGCAAACTGTTATCATTTAAAAGAGGTGTAGATTTGATAGAAATTAAAATGAACAGACTATTTTAACAATAGATTACAAAGGCATCAGTATAGAGTGAGATAAAGTATGTAGGAGATAAAATATGAGTCTATCACAGTAAGGAGCAGAGTTGAGATTAAAAGCAGGCAAATACAGCTAGGAAAAGAAACAGTCATGGTACTGAAAGCTTTTTTCTGTTTTTCAGTGAAAGGTTAACAGGCTCTTTTCTTGAAATATTTCATGTGATCATCAAATTGAATAACCATTAAGAAAAATTGCTAATCTACAGAAAGAAAAGGCACAAATCAGTTTAATGATTGCAGTTTGTGTAAGTATAGGAGCTGTGAGAGGCATTTGAAAAGAACTGGTTGAAAGTGAGAAAGGGAGTATGCTGTTATCCCTCTTTTAACTAACTGTAGTGCAAAACCCATCAATGAGCTTCCTGAATGAAAGAAGACCCGCAAGTAAATATCTCTTATCCACTCTCTTTTCTCAAATGTTTTTTTTTTATATGAAGACAGTCTTGTCATTGCATATGCATATGCGTTGCGTATTGTTCAGGTTCAGATCCTAATACAAAATTAGCCCAATGTCTAGAACCATACTATATTTGACAGGTTCTTCCTGCCCAAGTTGGAGCAACTAGTTGTAGCTGATTGCTTCTCACCTTCTTGGACTGTTAACTGGATATAACTACTCTTCACTCTTTCTACTTTGCCCTCCGGAGGACATAATATGTTAGCTGAGAAGCTACTTTAGGAGATATTTTATATCCATAAAATTAAACTTTAGAACTCTAGTGTCTTTGTAGTGCATCTCATCATTCTGTTTTACTGTATGAATTATAATACACAGTTTTGCTTTATATTGATAGATGATCTTTTCCTAGTCCTCAAAGCAGTCTGCAAAACAAGTGTTTAATGTTCTGGCCCTGGTTCTAGTCACCTTAGAGTTTGCCTTCACAGAATCAAAGAATGGTTGAAGTTGAAAGTGACCTCTGGAGGTGATCTGTTCAACAAGTGCTTGCCCAAGACCATGTCTAGAAGGCATTTGAATATCTCCAAGGTGGAAGACTCCACAATATTCCTGGGCAACCTGTGCCAGTACTCAGTTATCTTCACAATGTAAAAGCATTTCCTGATATTCAGAGGAAACCTCCTGTGTTTCTGTTTGTGCCCATTGCCTCTTGTCTTGTCACTGGGCACCACTGGAAAGAGCCTGACTCCCTCCTCTTTGACCCTCCATTCTGGTATTTATATACATTGCTGAGATCCCCCTGGCTCTTCTCTTCTCCAGGCTAAACAGTCCCATCTCTCTCAGCCTTTCCCTCAGGCAGAAGATGCTCCAGTTCCTTAATCATCTTTGTGGACCTTTGTTGAAATCACTCCATTATGTCCATGTCTCTCCTGTACTGGTGTGCCCAGAACTGGGCCCAGTACTCCAGGTGTGGCCTCACCAGTGCTGAGTAGAGGGGAAGGATGATTTCCCTTGATCTGCTGGCAACACTCCTCCTAACGCAGCCCAGGATACCATTACAATTCTTTGCTGCAAGCACACATTGATAGCTCATGTTCAACTTGGTGTCTACTAGATCCCCAGGTCCTTTTCTTCCAAGCTGCTTTCCAGATGGTTGGCTCCCAGCATGTACTGGTTGTTCCTCCCCAGGTGCAGGACTTTGCACTTCTCATGTTGAACTGCATGAGCTTCCTGTCAGCCCATTTCTCCAGCCTGTTGAGGTCCCTCTGGATGGCAACGCAACTCTTCGGTGATCAGCCAAATTTTAGTGTCATCAGCAAATTTGCTGAGGGTACACTCTGTCCCATCATGCCACTGATCACCCTCTCAGCTTATCCATTCAACCAGTTTTCAATCCACATCACTGTCTACTCATCCAATCCATACTTCATCAGCTTTTCCATGAGAATCTTATGGGAGACTGTCAAAAACCATCCTGAAGTCAGGGTAGACAATATCAATTGCTCTCCCCTCATCTACCAAGCCAGTCATTTCATCATAGAAAGTGATCAGCAGGCTAGTCAAGCATGCCTTCATCTTCGTGAATCCGTGCTGTCTACACTGATGACCTTCCTGTCCTCCTTGTGCCTGGAAAAGGTTTCCAGGATTAATTGCTCCATCACCTTCCCAGGGATCAAGACGAGTCTGACTGGCCTGTAGTTCCCTTGGTCCTCCTTCTTGCCTTTCTTGAAGATGGGAGTGCCATTGGCTTTCCCCCAGTCCTCAGGCACCTTTCTCAATCACTGTGGTTTTTCAAAGATTATCAAGTGGCCTTGCAATGACACCAGCCAGCTCCCTCGGTACACATGGGTGCATCCCATCAGGGACCATGGATTTATATATGTCCAGTTTGCTTATGTATTCTCTGACCTGGTCCTCTTCCAGCAAGGGTGCATCTTCCTTGACCCAGAATTTCCCTCTGATCTCTGAGGCCTGGGATTCCTGAAGGCTGATCTTGCTAGTGAAGTCTGAGGTGAAGAAGACATTCAAGACCTCAGCCTTTTCCATGTCCTGTTTCACTGGGGCCCCTGCCCCATTTATCCGTGGACTCAAATTCTCCTTAGTTTTTCTTTTGTCACCTATGTACTTATAGAAGCCCTTCTTACTGTCTTTGACATCCCTGGCCAGGCTAAATTTTATCTGGGCGTTGGCTTTCCTAACTACACCTCTGCATGCCTGGGAAGTGTCTTTGTATTCCTCCCAAGTTACCTGTCCCTGTTTCCACCCTCCACTTTCTTTTTGCATTTGAGTTTTGCCAGGAGCTATTTGTTCATCAATGCAGGTCTCCTAAGATATTTGCCTGACTTCCTGCTTGATGGGAAGGACCACTCGAGCTTGGAGGAGGACATCATTGACTTTTAACCAGCTTTCTTGGGCCTCTCTTTCCTCCAGGACCTGATCCCATGACGCTATACCAAGANATTCCTCCCAAGTTACCTGTCCCTGTTTCCACCCTCCACTTTCTTTTTGCATTTGAGTTTTGCCAGGAGCTATTTGTTCATCAATGCAGGTCTCCTAAGATATTTGCCTGACTTCCTGCTTGATGGGAAGGACCACTCGAGCTTGGAGGAGGACATCATTGACTTTTAACCAGCTTTCTTGGGCCTCTCTTTCCTCCAGGACCTGATCCCATGACGCTATACCAAGAAGATCCTTGAAGAGGCCAAAGTCTGCTCTCCTGAAATCCAGCACTGTAATCTTGCTTTGTGCCCTTCTCCCTCCGCTCAGGATCCTGAACTCTACCACCTCATGAACACTGCAGCCAAGGCTGCCTTCAACCTTCACATCCTCAGAGTTCCTACTTGTTTGTGAATATGAGGTACAGCAGAGGCCCACCTCTCCTCATTGTCTTCTCTATTGCCTTGGTCAGGAAGTTGTCACTGATGCTCTCCATGAACCTCCTGGATTGCTTATGCCCTGCTGTGCTGTCCCTTCAGCAGATATTGGGGTGGTTGTATTTCCCCATGAGGACCAGGGCCTGTGACCCTGAGGCTGCTTCTAGCTATATGTAGAAGGTCTTATCCACTTGTTCATCTAGTATCCCTAAAGGAAGATCTTAGCAGAACTCGTTTTCCATCCATAGATTGTCCTCTCGTCCTGCTGCTTCTTAGTTTGTACAATCCTACACACTTTCTCTGTGATATACTTCTTTCTTCTCCATTCCCTACCATTCCAACTGCCAGTTTTCAAGTTAAGCATAAAAAGTCTCATTCTTCACTGAGATTAAACTCAGTAAAGATGATGCTTAAGCATACTTCCAATTTTTGAAAGACTTAAATCAGTTCAGCTACTTCTGTGGAGCCCAAATCTCACTGCATCCTTAACTGCACGTTACTGTCATAAAATACATGAGACAGGCTCAACATTACTCTTGACACTTTCATTCTTAATTTTTTTTTTTTTTTGGATAAAGTAAAACCACAAAATAGTTAACACAAAAAATTTTGGAACAAAGTAAATGCAGTTGTAAAATGACTACATGAATAAAATGTCCTAATTATTTACTCATTAAGAAGACAGACCACAAGACAGTATAGACAGTAGAGACCAAATAAGAATTCATGCTAATAAATGAAATTAATTAATGAAGTGGCATCCTATAACATCCTAGCAGTGTTATAAAATGTAAGTGTTTCTGATTTTATTTATTGCCAGAAAATTTTTCTGCAGCAAAATTATCTTCATTTCTAAGCAGTTTTGGGAATAAATCATTCTGTTTGTTTAGAAATAACTGGTATTGCTCACACCTTGTTCAGCATGTATACTCTAGTTGCGTAAGTGTGGTTTTATATAGCAAAAAAAAATTGATGTAAATCTTTAAAGGAGTATCTCTTTCTCATCTCTCATGAGAAAAATACAGTTTTCCTAACTCATCATAAAGAAGTTCATCTACAACCACATGATTAGAATCTAAACATTTGTAACCATAAGAAAAAAATAAAACATATTCCATTGTACAGGAAGATATTATAATGGGTTATTACTTTGTTTGAAACAAGGTAATATTGCTATTTGTAGCAATAACTAGAGCTGTACATAAACATTATTTCACATACAAAACTTAAGTGCTGCCTACTGTTATCACACATTGCAAAATTTATTTCACTTGAAAATAACAAATCTAAAGAAAAAATGAACCCCTTTACCCTTAAAATTGGAGCGTTTGTTATCAAATCACTGACAATAGTGTTTGGAATCACACTTACTCCAGAAAAACCTTGATCACATCAAGGATTCATGTCCTAAACAGTACATAAAATAACGAGAAAATCTGACAGCAGCTCAGATTGCTGCATTAATCTGCATAAATCTGATTGAGTATTAACTGCATGACAAATATCCCTTCAAAACCTGTTGGATTAGGCTATGGCTATATAAGTTCACTCCTAAGAGGGCCAGTGAAAATTAATACGGATCATATAGCAAAATAAAAAGTAGTAGTCAGAAAGACTGAGAACTTTCCATCTTCCTGTGAGTCTGAGATGAGAATACAAATAATCGCATTGCACATTTCATCTAAATACACAAGATAATTTCCTGGTAATGAAACAGAAAAAAACAACAAACTACTTTTGTGGTGTGTTAAAGACATATTGCCTGCAGTGTTAAGTACAATTCTTTTGTGCAATGTATATTAACAGCAAACATACTGTAGTTAAGTGCTATCTCAAGAAACTTACATTAGCATTCTTCTCCCTTTATTCCTACCACTCAGATTTAAAATGAAAAGATGATCTTCATACTTTTGCTAAATCACTGATAAACTGCTGCGTTAGGAAAAAGAACATAAGTATAAATGTGATACTTTCTCTAAAAATACAAGGTATCTCTCTCTCCCTTTATACAAGAATTTTTTAAAGCAATAAAGGAAAACATATTACTCCACTACTGGGCACATTTTTCCTTTGTACTACTTGTTACCCCAGAAAGACACAGAGAGAAGACTTTTCCTGTGTATCAGGGAATTCAGTAGGTAAACAATATCATGGACTTGAAATCCACCTTTTCACACAACAAAAAATGTTCGAGATGAGCTGTAGTTTTAGAAAATCCCCTTACAGTACTATAACTTGTATATTTTAGTAAAGAAAGTTAAATTCTTTTGTATTAATTCCTTACATAAACCCTTTGCTGACACTTCTAGCGGATGTGCCAATAAATTTCAGAATGAGTCACAGAAGTGCTGAGGTTGGAAGACACCTCTGGAGATGGTCTAGTCCAGTGGTCTCAAAACACTTTTGATCATGCACCTTTATCAGCAAAAAATGTTTGAGCATGCACCCTCAATTTATGTATATTTATTTATAATGTACTACTGTACATTACTGATACTGTACAGAAATTGTTGACAAAAAGTATAGAGATATGGTTCCTAATGCATTCTGCAGTCAGTTTCTTTTCACTGGAAAGATAACCCTACTGACTGTATCTCAATAGTTTGCGAGTCTTGATAAGCTACAGAGACTTTTAAAAAAACTTAGAGCCTGTGGCCATTTACGTTATGAGCAGTTGCATGTGTGCAGCTGATCTACAAGCAAGCTGTTGGGTCACCTGTTAAAGGAAAGGTGAGGTTCAGATCAAGATTAAGGAAGATCATGAACAAGCAAGCTATGATACAAATTTCGGTTTTTCTAGCTAGAGCAGGGAAATTTTAAACAGGAAGCAAGAGTTTGAACTTAAAAGTAACAAATAAAGAAGCAAACACAAAAAACCCCAAAACACAATAAACCCTTCCAAAAACAAACCCCAAAGAAGTATCAATGACCTGTATTTTCCTATTAAACCTACCATTCCTATCTTTTCTTTGAGATCTGTTTGCTTGGGTCTGGTCTTTGGGTCTATTTGACCAGCAGAAAGTCAACCAAAGGAAATGAGAAAACTTCTAACAAAAGCTCAAAGGAAAAAAAACACTTATTCTTCAGGGTAAGGGAAGGACTTCTTTTTTTAGTTCATCTTCACTTGAGATTTCACACGTTGTGTTATTTTACAAGGGTCATATTGTTTCATAAGAAAATGTTTATCCTTACACACTTCTAGACAAGAAAGAAAAACTCAAAGGTGAACGGTAGGGTGAGGTCTTCTTTACATTGTATCATGACTATGGTTACAGAAAGGACTTTTATAGGTTTCAAAATGCAGCTAGGGATTCACCTCTGTCTGCCCCTTTCCATGAGTTCAGAAGACAGTGAATATGCAACTTCCATGCAATTCTAGAGGAAGAGTGATTCCTGAAATGAAGTGTGATAATGTAAGTCCAGCCATTTTGAAAAGAATGGAAAAGGCAGCTACTTTTATGAGCTAAGAATACTTTACTCATGAAAAAGAGAGAGAAAAAAAATCTTTAGTCTGAGACTGGTGAGAAAGCATTTTTTAAACCAGACTATTTTCAGAAAGAAGGCAGAGAAGAAGGAAGAATGCATACCTGGCACAAGTAGTTTTAAATGAAAAGATTAATCTCTCTTTCTCATAATGTCTCTTTTGAGGGAAGTATTAAATTAAATATTCATGAGTATCTTAAACCTGAATTTAAAGAAACTGCTAAAAATTGTTTACATTAATATTACAGTTAATTAAAAAAGATGTATTGCTTCTGTCCAATACTATTTTTTTAGATACCAAACTTTTGTTTAATTCACATCTTATTAACAATTTTAATTTATAACTCCAGTCCCCTTCAAAGTAAATCATTCTCAGACCTGAGCAAAAACCAACTTCTTTTAATTTATACTAACATGACTGTTGAAACTTAGTTAATTACATTTTAAAACATGTATGAACATTTTACTGTCAAACAATGCAGTGTTTTACAAATTACACTCTCATAGTCTCAATGACATATAAAAACACTGACGAAAACTTTGAAGTGTATACATACAAACACACACTGAGGTAGGAAAGCAAATATGTGTATAAAGGAAAGATATAGAAAGAACAGTATCAACAATGGATTAGACTGATCCTTGTCTAAATTCAGAGTATAAGTCTCAATTAATTTCCGGTAAATATATAAATTTGCAAAATTAATAGTATTGTTTTTTCATATGCCAGTCAACTGCTTCTGACAAAATAGTATACTACTGGTCATTTCTACTTTGATCTACCTCAATTTTTGACTATTTTAGCTCCCTAAGATTTCCTAAGAATTCTCAGTATTGTAACATCAGTTTTGTGCTGTTCTGCTTCTTTGCATACATTGGTTCTGCTACTTTTTCTTGATACTCCTTTTTTAGCTTGGTCTAAGCATGCCGCAGATTTTGGAGCTGCTTTTAATTAAGAACAGAAAAAAATACAACTGAGACTCCAAGATCTTATCTAGAGTTACACCAAGAAATCTGACTACTGCTGGGAAAAAAAAAAATTATAACATTTCCCAATATGTATAGAGAAAGACATTGTATAATGGTACGTAACTGAAACATATATTGTATTTTTTTAAATCTGTATCTGACCACATTTGCTATATTATCTAGAGTAAGAATTTCAAAGACAAAGACTTATTTAAGAATTATTTAAAAAGATTTCTACTTTATTTATACTAATACTGTTTATTTATAATAACACGTATGTTTTTGTATTTGAAATATAAGCAATGGCAGAGACTATTTGGAAAAGAGAATAAGATTTAAAAAAAAAACACTGTGACACATTTGCAGCTGATGTAAAATGTCAAAGGTCAGTGCCCCAGTTTATCACAGCATGGTGATTCACTTGTTCCTGACACTAACAAAGAAAGAATAGTCCTTTCAACAGAAAGATTACAGAACTATCTAGCTATCACTATTATCTTCTGCTTTCCTACCAATCCTGTGCACAATGTGCTATTTCCTCCTGAGCACTAGTGTTGCACACATACATTGAGACAACACCGTACCTCCCTTGTGAAAAAGTTGGCACTTGGTCAGAAATCATAAATTCAGTGCAGGTGGGTGGATCACAGCCAGGCTTATTTTATATCTTTAGTTGCTAAAGGTAAAGCATGGAAGCACCTTCTAAAAGAAACAAAAGCAATATGGATAGCAGATAAATATGTGAAAGTGACTTAAGAACAAAAGCTGTGTTTCTTACCATCTTGGTGCTTGGTACCGTTAGACTACAGTGCAGTACCATTACACTCTAGCAAGAGCAAACAGAAAAATTAGTTATTACCCTGAACAACTTAGAACATAAATAAAATGAAATTTGACTGAAATTAAAATTCAAAGAGATCTGGCCCATCAGCTGCAAAGCTGAACAGTTATTATCGACTACCATAGTGTTGATTTTTCTTAGTCTTGAAAAAAACTCACATTAGTGATTATATACAAGAAATGGTCTGTAATTCCCATCTCCACCATCTATTACTGTAATTTTCAGCTCCTGTAGTTCCCAAATGGTCAACAATATGTCACAATGACACTTGTAATGACTGAACTGAATAAAATTTGTTTTGAACCTCTAAATGCAGTGAACTAGTCATTTCTAGACTTTGCACACTCATACCTCATCCACTGTGTTTATGTTGCATGTGTGACTTGTTAGATAACAGAAATTTTCAGAGAGACATCCACTTTAGGATGAAATGAACTGTATCTTAAGATAGCCCATTATGCTAAATTAAATTAGATGAGTTTCATTATTTGTATCCAAAGTTACATTTGAAGCCTGAGCTGCATTCATGCAGGCAAAGAACTTGCAGACAGAAAGAAAGACAAAACGAATATTTCTATTCAATTAAAAGTAACTGAGAAATACTACTGTTATGGTGTAACAAAATAAATGACTTTACTGAATATACTCTGTTTTTCAGCTAATTGCTCTGTTACCAGTCCACATCCAGAAGACCAAGGTTACACATCCCTTCTGCATCCCTTCTAAGCTAAGGTCTCCTTCAGAGACTAGACCCTTAGCACTAATATTTAGTTAGCTACAAACACAAATTAGAATTCTACTGCTATTTAGTATTACCAATGATTAATTCCCTCCCTTCCCCCATACTGATAAATACATATAGACAGTACTATCAGTAAAAATGGCCTGCAATAATTCAAGAACCATGACTTGAAATAGGTTACTGCATCTATGACTTTCAAACTTGACAAGATTCACTCCAGATACTTGAAAATACTTATGTCTGATTCTCTGACAGAACCAAAAAGCACTTTAGAGATAGCAGTGTCTTAACAATTTATGATTAAGTAAAGAGCCTTGCAGAAAACTAGTATACAAAATTTCAGTCTGTGAATTCTGAATGTTAACAGGACACATAATTTTTTTCTTAATTCCTCTATATGTGTATATTTTACCTGCTGTAAATTAGTTCAGCTGCTATAAACACATGCACTAATATATCTGAAACAAGTTATAGTTTTCTGTCTCGGTTCTGCACTCCGTATCAATTGATGCAAGAATATTGACTAGATGAAGATGGCTGTCTTACGAAGTGAAATAGAAATTTATTTTACATAGATGCTGTGAACGTCATGAGATCCCGAGGAATCACAGCAAATCACCTAAATATCAATGCCAGAACATCATCGCTTCTCAGAAAAGCAGCCATAAATGAACATTTATTCAGGTTTTTCACCGAGAGCCAAAAAAACCAAGAATTGCCTTAATAGCTAGAATACACTCTTTACTTTTGGGGTGACTGAAGAAAAAGATATTTTTCTGAGGGTTACCTCTTCTTTGTAAGTCAAACCCATAAGTGAAGAAATTGAGAAAAAGTTTAATATTGGCAGGTAGTGTAACTACCCACACTAGAGTGCTTCAGTCCTACAAACACATGGTAACTTAATCTTAGAAGTGACAGCTGAAGGAGGAAACAGAAATGATCTCTCAACATGGCTCTAATGGAAATTACAGCAAGCACACTTTTTTTCTGTTCAGTACCTCAAGTTTTGCCGAGATTTTCTGCAATGTGGAGTATACTGGCTATACTAGGCACATGAAGAAACTGCAGAAACACTGTCTTTTGCTGCCTTCTTTTGCTTCACAGGTGTGGGATTCAATCACATCAATTTAGATTGTAAGATAATGAGCCCTTATGATAGTCTTAGATCTGTTATCCCCTAACATTTCTAATGTCATTTTCTCAAAGAAAGCTAGCTGTTTACATGAAGTGGTGGAACAATGATTAATATTAAAACTTTTATCCTTCTAACTTACCAGAGAAGCCAACACAAAAAGAATCTGACTATAGGTAAGCCATGAAGTGCTGAGTGCCTATGTGTAAAAAAAAAAGAAAAAAAAAAAAAAAGGTTTGTAGTGGAACTAATGTTTGTTTGAAAAAAAACCTCTAACAAAACAACAGCAACAAAAAAACAGCAGCAACAAAAATTAACTGGTATTTACACCTATGTCTATCACAACTGTCCACAGCACAACCAAGGGTTGCAAAGAACTCTGTCTGGAAATGCATGAACGCCAAGGCTCTATGTGGGCGTGCATGTGTGCACGTGCATGTATATGTGTCCATACAGAGAGCGAGAGAAGCAACTACATGGGAATAAACCAGCAAGGTCTGTTATTACAGTATGCATACACTAGAACATAGTAATTTCATTTTGAACTGTGTAATTCTTTGTAAGAGTAAGTGCAAATCTGTACACAGATACATTTTACTTAACTTCAAATAAATCATTACCCAAAAGCTGTCAAAAATGAGCATCAATAGCTCAGCTCTGGGGTGTTTAGCTGTAATATTTGAAGGGGTTTCTAATACCCTTGACCTTCTTTTGGTTTCTACCCCCCACAACAGAATTTGAAGAAAGGAATACATGCCTATGTTTGACTCCTCCAATTCACAGTTTGATTGTTAATGAAGTTGGTGAGAATTTGAACTTTTATGCTAGTTTGTGAGCTTAAAGGATTCAGGCAAAACTGCTAATTCCTCTCAGGCCACTTCTCCTACAGATAAGGGCGCTAGCGTATTGAGCAAACATAGGTTCACTGAAGAAGATCAGCACGCTTGCAGTATTTCTCCTAACCCTATAGAGCAGCCACCATCCCTGTTACAGTGGAGATCCCATTTTCTGTCTAGGTCACCTCTACAGTAGTCAGAATATTCTGTGATACCAGAAAGTGCGTGTTATAATTGTGATTACGGGAAGAGTTCCCCAAAAGTGTAAAGGAACCTACGGTTTTTTTAAACAGCTCTAAGAGCAAACGTGATACACTGTGGTTTTACAAGTGCTGAACACTAGGGACCACTGGTCCCTGAGTGAGAGCTTAGTAGCTACAGCAATAAAAATAAATGCTCACTTGGAAGTACAACTTTGTCTCACTGTTCTGCACTTAGCGACTGTCCTTTTAGATTACCTATGAAGTAACTATTAATAAATATTTTTATATGAATATGAAACGGAAAATACAACAGAAAATTCAAAACTGGAAATTAAGTATTATGGCTATAATTGCATCCAATATATGAAAGGATAACAGAATTAAGTGGCAGCTGTCACTAATGAAATACCTTTCTAAAGCTGAAATATAACTTCTAAACATCAAGAATCAGAAAGCAAACAGTTAAATTCACCCATTACACAAGCATCAGCTCTTGTCCTGGACTGCCAGAACATGGACAACTTTCTTGGAAATCTAGAATACTTACAAAATCTAACTTATCTCATAGTTAAGCAGAATCAGTGATCTTTTTCAACATCTGCTACTTTGCAATATCACACATATCACCTGAGTCTGTAACTTAGGCTACTGGGCAACTATGAAAAAGTTGGAAAAAATTATATATAGACTGTTCTGACAACGAAAAATATAATATCCTAACACCTTTCTGTGTTGTGTGGCAACTATCATGATTTCCATTTATCAACCAAAAAAACTCCTTCTTGAAGGGGCAGTAATAGTTTTGTTTTCTGTTGCAGCATGTGGCATAATTTGAAAGCAGAAGGATAAAGAAAGGCCTTCTTTGGGGTTCAAAGAAGTTACATTTTGACAGTAGTCTTTATTTTGACCAACAAACCAAGAAACTACTTATTCAAGAAATGAAGTGTCAGGTGTTTGAAATCAACCTTATTTTAACTATTTGCCCAAAATATTTTTAATAGTCTGTTTACAGATAGTGATTCAGAACATAGTTACAATAGAGAAGAGAGAGAGAAACACCTACTAGAATAATAAGATATATTGGGATATGGGGTTTTTAATTTGTTTTTGTTTAGCTGTTGTATACAGACATTTTGCTACTGAAATTTAAGTTTTTAACATATATTGCTGGATTCAAGAGAACCCATGTTGTTCTTCCGTGTCCACCCCACTCTCTTTCCAAGAGTAAATTGTAACATAAGATGAATGTTTGAATTTGGTCTGATTTCCACCCATATTTTTTTCTCCCTCTACTCTGGGTAATTTTTGGTAGCTTTTAACTGTTAAGGGTAGACAAAGTCACAGGAAATTTAAATTACTATTATCCATAAATGTAGCTTTTATAAAGATGTTTAAGTTATTTTTTGTTTTGATATGATTAGGAACAAAGCTTTACTTTTGAATGAAATGTATGACATTCAAAAGCCTTTCTCTAATTGAAAAGCTATTAAAATATTTTTCTGAGAGTTTGGAAAAGGGTAAGAGAACAACAAGCATCCAGACATCTAATACTAATACAGCTGCAGTAAAACTGAAAATGATGTATGGGAACAGACCAAGTTGGACACTCTGAAAATAAAAAAATAGGTGATTTCGGAGAAAAATGAGTTAAGTTTTTCCATGTTTTTTTTAAATTTGCTTTATGAATAACTTGATTACGTCAGTCTCATATGATGAATGGAGCATCATCTGCGGTTATAACAGTGTATTTATGCCATTTTTCGGGGAGAACCTGTTTGCATGTGAATAATAACTCTTCATTCAACAATTACAGTAGAAACATACTTTCAAAACTGTGTCCTGCTTGACTGCATTGTGCTGATAGCCTTGTTACACTCCAGCTAGGTTTAATAGGGAGCATGTACGGGAACAGTTATTCTTCCATGGAAACAAATTGACTTAAGTGCAGAATGTACTAGCACCATAATCAAAGCTGTTCATTTAAAAATGAATTAGACACATCAACTGTAAGCCAAAAAGAAGCACATAACAGGAAAAAAAATACCCAACAACTGACAAAGCATCACGGAGAGTATTGAAGTATTTCTGGTGTCTCTGGGCTCAGTCTAATCATATTCAAACTTCAGCCATTATACTAGCATACATGAACTTCATTAAGGGACAGTTCAGGCACTAAAAAAAACCCCACAACAAAAATCCAAAAAAGTAATAAAAATTCTCTTTAGGATTTCTTTTTTTTTTTAGCTAGATAATCTCCCACTATTATTATGAAATAGATTTGTTTGTATTTAAAAATTACTTTTTTCTCCTTTTCTGTTGTCATCTGATTTTAGAAAACCTATAACAAAAGTTCTAGAAATGTCAGCATGAGGAGTCAAGAAAGTTAATCAGTAAAAAGTGAAAACATGCCAATCACCTACCACCAAAGCTTTTTTTAAAAAAAGAGTGATTAAAAAAAAGAAAACCTGTCAAGTAAATTCACATTTTAACTACTTATTCATATTTGCAAAGGGAGCATAGACATACTGAAGTTTTATTTGGTAACTAAGCTAAGTTTAGCCCAAGTTTCAGTTCATATTTTGTAAAAATATCGAGTGGCTCAAGGATATTCCCAAAATACATATTTTAATTGGAAGAGATCCTGTTTGTTGTCAGCTTCAAAAGAAGAACAAGTATGCAAGACTAAAATTCCTGAAGAGAAAGGGGAACAGAAGTTTAACTAGTGAGGACTACAAAATGGTAACTGAATGCAGTATTTCCAGCAGATTAGCATGAATCACTTATTGTTACATGTTACATCATATTTACTTTTGCAAAAATTATACAAAGAAGACAATTGTTCTTATTCAATAATTCATTGCACAGTACTACTGTTTTAAAAATTCCATTTAAATCTATGCTCTCAAATGCTGTCCTATATTTAAGTTTATATTTGTTCTTGAATTGTTTCCTTTCAAGTTCATTCCTCATTCTGTATTTTTACAGAATGCAAAACCCACACAATATTTTTAAAGTAGCTTCCTCAGTATTGTCTCCCAAATTTTATAAAGACCATTTGCTTACAATACTTCCCTATATCATTTCCCATTTTAACATTACTTATTACAAAATCAAAAATATCTCACATGCTTCCTTCATATGCGCTGTCAGCAACAAATATATCCAGTGCTGCCTCTCAGCTTTATAAGGATCATATTAGTTTCCTCATTTTTGATTAATTTCTGTTTTACATAGCCAAACTTACATTAAACTCGTGATATATTGGATTACAAAAAGTGCCATGATGAAGTAAATTTCCATGCATTCTTTCCATGTGTTTGGTCCCTGCCAGTGATGTAACACAAACATGATGTTAATCTGTACTAGCCACTAGGTTGAGGCTCTGCAACCATTTTTTGTTATCGATCACAGATGTTGAAATGGTCTCAAGTAGTTTGGTTGCCACATTATATCCAGGCATTTTTTCCTAAGAATGTAGTTCTATTGTCACAACAGGAACTTTTAGTTCAGATGTTGTAGTATGCCATCCTTACTCTTCTGTGACAGTACCTAAGAAGACCTCTTAGGGCAAGAATCTGTAGCAGCATCTACTTAAGTCATCAGTTGTCTTTGGTTGACTCCTGCATGGCGTGTGTTCTTTCCTCACAAAATGAGAGAAGTAAGGGGAGTTAAAGGGCTCTTATGCTTTAATAAATAACTCCCTATCCAAAGAGCTGGGCAATGGCTCTATGCAAGTAATTACTGAGGGGCAAGGATTGGGGCACGTGTAGTATGTGAGAGCACACAAGGTGATGCATGGAGTTGGGTGCTAGCACAAGGTGAGGTAACTCATTACTAGTTTAAGACACTAGGATCAGGCCTAGGAGATGGCGTGGGATTTGGAATAGAATTCATTTTACTATCATGAGTTACGTGACAGCAGAGTGTAGGGATTGTGGATACTGGAGACAGCTCTGCCTATTGATGCCCCAGCCTGGCAAAGAGTCAGGTACTGCTATGTTTCCCAAGTGTTAGTGATGCCTGCTGCTAATAATATTATCTGAGTATAGAAAGTGTTAGCCAGCCCACCACTGATGGCTGGCCATAAATATCTGTTCAAGAAGAAATGTCAAATCAGCTTCTTGTATTGGTTGTTCCAGCAACCAATTAGACGTTATGAAGATTTTAATTATAACAATTTTCCACTCTCCATATTTCACTTTTCTTTGTGGTTATTAATTGAAAATATACAGGAACCTTAATAAAGCAAATCAGTTCAAGATTACTTTTTTCATTAGCTTCTCCAACACTTCATAACTTGCAAAACAGGGATCTGAATTTTAGGATATTTCCACGTTCATTGAGCTGCAATATTTTAAGACCAGGGGTTTTATTACTTTACTTCCATAAATGATTTCCTAATACCCAAAGAGGCCATAGAAAAAGTATGCAAGCTGATACAGATAGTGGTAGTCTACAAACACTTCTCTTTTATTACCTTAAAAAGAGATAGTAAATGGATATGCCTATACTAGTATTCTGAGACCACCCTCTGTAGACAAAATTAACTGTGCATAGTTTTAGTACTGTTTCACCTACTTGCTTTTGTGCTTTGTAACTAAATGTTTTTCTGCTCTCACTTTTAGTTAAATAAATGATCAATCTATCTAGTTAATCTGGAACACGTTCATTTTCTGTTTTGGTCTTTATGATACTTCAATGTATATCATGGGAATATTTATGTACTTTCTAGAAAAAAAAAATCTTGATTTTGCTCTCCAATCCCATTTTGATGTTAATACTAATATGTAGCCCCCACATGGACCTTGTACACAGTGGAGTAATCAAGAACAAATTCTTACAATAATAAATGTTCATCAAACATGATACTTTTCTACTAAGACTGAAAACTCCCTGAATGCAGATGACTGAGGAGAGAAGTGAAAAATTAATATACAGAACCTGGAACCTAAAATATTAATTGATCAGAGAGGAGGGAGAGGACCTTGAATATCCAAGCAACTTGGTGGAGGTAAAGTAAGGGGGAGACAAGGAACATAACAATAGTGACTGGAGTTGTAATTATCAGATGTCAAAGGACATTTGAAAGTGGAGAGGAAAAAAAACCCCAAGAATAAAGTTGTATTACAGAGTCTTGTGTGTCACCAGGTAGCAAGCAATGAAACAGAGTCTCGTGAGATAGGAAATGTGGTCAAGATGTTCTGGAGGATCGCCGACATTTTAGGGGAGGAAGGAGATTGTCACCAAACTGCAGGGACAATGAAAACTGTATTATGAGGTCCTGCTTCCGTTAAGAGGCAATAGAGTCCGCATCTATTATATCTTATTTTATCACACTAAGGAAAGATTGAACATACATGCCCTTTCCCACTATTTGGAAGGTAGGAAAGGTAACAAATGAATAGGTAGTCACACTCCTCATCTTAGACTCAGTCCTTGAGTTTTTTGATACCCAGTAACCCAGTATAAGTGGTGTTCTCCAGGGCTCAGTATTGGGGCTGGTTCTGTTTAATGTTTTTATCAACAACTTGGACAAGGGGATTGAGTGCACCCTCAGTAAGTTTGCAGATGATACCAAGTTGGACANGTCCGCATCTATTATATCTTATTTTATCACACTAAGGAAAGATTGAACATACATGCCCTTTCCCACTATTTGGAAGGTAGGAAAGGTAACAAATGAATAGGTAGTCACACTCCTCATCTTAGACTCAGTCCTTGAGTTTTTTGATACCCAGTAACCCAGTATAAGTGGTGTTCTCCAGGGCTCAGTATTGGGGCTGGTTCTGGTTAATATTTTTATCGACAACTTGGACAAGGGGATTGAGTGCACCCTCAGTAAGTTTGCAGATGATACCAAGTTGGACAGGAATGTTGATCTGCTTGAGGGACAGTCTGGATCAGTGGGCTGAGGCTAAGTGTATGAAATTCAACAAGGCCAAGTGCCGGGTCCTGCACTTGGGTCACAACAACCCCATGCAACACTACAGGCTTGGGGAAGAGTGGCTGGAAAGCTGCCCGGCAGAAAAGGACCCGGGCGTATTGGTCGACAGCTGGCTGAATATGAGCCAGCAGTGGGCCCAGGTGGCCAAGAAGGCTAACAGCATCCTGGCTTGTATTAGAGACAGCATGGCCATCAGGACTAGGGAAGTGATTGTCCCGAATACTGTGTTCAGTTTTGAGCCCCTCACTAGAAGAAAGACATTTTGATTCTGGAGCACATCCAGAGAAGGACAACTGGAGTTGTGAGTTGGTGAGGGGTCTAGAGAACAAGTCTTAGGAGGAGCAGCTGTGAGAACTGGTATTGTTTAGTCTGAAAAAAAGAAGGGTCAGGGGAGACCTTATTGCTGTCTACAGCTACCTGAAAGGAGGTTGTAGTGAGGCGGGGGTTGGTGTCTTCTCCCAAGTAACAAGGGATAGGACAAGAAGAAATGGCCTGAAGTTGTGCCAGGGGAGGTTCAGATTGGCTATTAGGACAAATTTCTTCACCAAAAGGTTTATCAAGCATTGGCTACCCAGGGAAGTGGTGGAATCACCATCCCTGAAGGTATGTAAAAGATGGGTAACTGTGGTACTTAGGGACATGGTTTAGGGGTGGGTTTTGGCAGTGTTAGGTTGATGGCTGGACTCGATGATCTTAAAGGTCCCTTCCAACCTCGACGATTCCATGATTCTAAGATTCTATAACTTCTCTCACACTCTGATATTATGCACATAACACCATGGTATGAGTTCATCTCTTCAGATAAGCTGAAGTAGCTATTGGTCATGTAACTCCTTGTAGCCATATTCTCTCCTTCTATTTGGCTACCTACAGTGCATAGATGCACGAAATTGCACAAATTCATTTCCCTTTATTTTTCTAAAATATCATATAAAATATTGCATTAGAGAGAAAATTTTAACATAATGTACATGGAAGGTCAGAGTGTAGACAAATGACTAGCTTTATCAAACTAGTTAATACAGAAGATATTGTTTGTTTTGGAGGAAAAGAAAAGCACAGAAGTATTTTAATCTCTGTTATAAATTTTCATCAGTTTATGAAATCTTTTATTATGCCTTGAGATTCCCCAGCAACCTGAAATGAAATGGCCTACCTCTGAGGTGCTGTTAGGATAAGAATAACTTACAGAATAAGCTTTGCAAGACACGTAGAATCAATCATTTTTACTATTATAACCAAGACAAATTCCCATTAGAAACTATGCTACACTTACAAGCATCTATTTTAAATTTTTATATACTTGGTGTGCCCAGAATAGCAGCACTATGTCTCAAATTACTTTTGTAAATCTAATTGATTTAATAAATTCACACTTAAATTGCTATTCAATTACTTACTCTTCTCTTCAGCAATTTTACAATCTTGAGCATATAGCAGAACGAGAATATAATTAAAGGGCTTATTCATTAAAGAAATACTTCTCTGCTGGTAGGACACCTGGGTTTTTCTCAAGATATTCAAGATACACCACTTCTCTGTAAAAAGGTTATCATGGAAAACTGGAGAATTATAAATATTTGGTAATACACAGGAGATGTGCCTCATCATAGAGTGAGTGTAAAGAATTTTATTTATCTCATATGAACATATATATTCATCACAGATTCATTCACAATATTAATTAGATGCATATCGGTGGCTGACCAGGTCTATATACACTTCTCCATTTTTTTTTTAATAATTTGTAGTTTTAAAAGGGCAACAGCTTTCATATAATTATGTATATGAATGATTTATAGCTAAAATCAAGCTGCAAAGTTCACCTCCATGTATGCACATAGAAATGAAAGGTAAAGCTCCTCACAGCCATTTATGTGTCTCACACAAGTGAATTGCTTAAAAGCCAAACACTAGTTAGTGAGCCAATGACATGGCAGAAATCACAACACAATGAAGAAGTATTGGTATGCAAATATGAAGAGGTACTGGATATTAGTATTTTAAGTTTCTTTGTGGTACTATGGGCCCACAGTACCCAGAGGCCCCATGAGCAATAATTTCTGTTATAATAACAAACTAACAAAGTAGGGAAGTATCACCCATTTTGATTGATGAGAAATCTGAAGCAGGGAACTGCTACCTGTCTTCTTCAAGCCTGTACAAAACTGAACATACAGCACAGATCAATTGATCATTAGGACAGAGCTTTGATCAAGATCCCCACATCCTTTTTTTTTTTTTTTTCTCTTTTTTTATCAAGAAACTTGTTTCAGCTTGAAGCTGCAATAAATGTTGCTAAAGTGAGATGTTACTCCTCCAAGCACAACCAGATTGTCATTTCCCCAGAAGCAAACAGCCTGCTTGCTGTGCAATTCCAACTTTCTGTTTAGCATTGCTTAGAGTGGTTTCCCAAAAAATCTCTGCTACCTAGAGTAAATGTGGAGAGGGAAACACTGACTCTACTTCTGCCTGTGGGCTAAGCAAACTATTCCAAAGAACAGCTTGACTCTGATAGTAGGTGGTGGATAAGCTAATGCAGTTTTTCCCCCACTTGCACTTTTCAAGAAAGTTTGTATATTACATATTCTGCTCTTATAGATGTTCATAGACAGATAAAGACTTGATCTGCTTTCTGCATTTGACTTTCTATATTTTATTTTAATGGAATATTTATGGTGCTTAAAGATTTTAGTTAAATCCAGAGAGAAAAACAGAATGATCCTATGTATGGAATATGACTTTTTCCTCTTAATACATGAAAGTAAAACTCTTATTGATTTCCGTATGTCCTGAACTAGAGTATTCACTCTCTTAAATGTGATCAATCCAAAAGAAAATCAACTCTGAAATAAGAATTCGACAAATTTACTATAATTGTATTCATTACTATTTTAATAGTAAAATACAGACTAATAAAAAATTATCAAAATATTTTTTAGAGCTCTCCGAAGACATTTCAATTCTCTAAGCCAGCATACATTAATTCTTTAATTAGTATATATACTAATTTGTTTAAGCTAACATTTCCTCAAAATAAAAATGAAAGCAAATTTAACTTTTGCCTAAATAAACCTGCTTAGACGAATTAAGAACTTTTTTGGTTTTGAATCACTTCACAAAGAATACAGACACTTATAAGAAGTTTGGATTTTAGACCAGTAACAGATCTAATGCTACAGTTATTAAGCTGGGGCTTTGACCAAACTTGTGTGTTTGAGTCATACCTGACTTCTGCACAAAGCTTTTATACCATAGATCTCCTTTGGAAAGTCATAGGTTCAGGGGTTTCATAAGTTACTATAAAGGAAAGGTTTATTACCTTCAATGTTATCAGTTACCTTGACATTTTGATGTACCAGCATTTTTTTTCCAGACCAAACAAGTTAAACTTTGGTATGATCTTGTCTGACTATTAGATAAATCTTACAAAAGGATTACTGAGACTATGAGGAATGATGCCTCTGTTCTACAGAATTTTAAATGGATCATACCCATGCATCACCTGAAGAGCAGCACTGAAATCTGGACTACCTGCACATGGGATACCACTCTATTAACATTTTATTTTTTTTCTGGAAGTTGCTGTGTTTGATTGGTAATATAATAATACAATCACTATACAGTTATATATTTTCTAATAATATCTAAGCGACGCAGACAAAAACATAGAAATATGCTGGCACTCTTGCATGGAAACTTTCTCACAGAAAACAATTCCAAAACATTTTTATTACAATTTAGTGTGTTTTATCTTTTTTGACTTATCTAAGAAAGATGGTTTTCTTATCTAGAATAGAACATGAAGTCACCTGCATATACAGATAGACTTTTTTGCACCCTTATCCTGACAACCCTTTATAAAACAGAAAATGAGTATGTCAAGATGTTAAGGAGGAAGATCTTAAAAAAATATTCCTCAAACATCAGCATTTTCTTCATCTCTGACATGTTTCATCCTCTTTTCCTACCTTCATGGAGATAAAATAATTTAACTATTATGAAGATGACATGTTCTTGTTTTGAATAAGGTGAAAATGGAGGGAGTTATAAAACTCTAAAAGAGTGACTCACTATTTTTCTTCTTAAAACAAGGAACTGAGAGCTTATACACAGAAGAGGAATGCGGTTCCTTATCAGAAAGAGTCATTTAGCTAGGACTCAAACTGCTAAGTCATTTTAGGTCAAAGCAAAACATTTTAATCATCACTCAGCAAATTGATTAGCAGTCAGCAGTGACTGAGAAACTCAGTGATCTTTTTGCCTGAAACACTGTTTAGTAATTGGACTCCCTCTCATTTTACAAATCTCATCAATCATGAGAACCATGACGAAATCTCATTTTCATTTCTTCTCACATAAAAAGTATTGCACCATTACCTTCCATTGAGCTTCTGCCAAGTAAACCTGACCACATGCAAACATATATGCACCAGCAGAAAAAGTGAGATATAAGCATTAATACTTCCGTAGCCACAGCCCGAATACCCAACAATCCAGGCTTACTTCAAGCATTCCCTTTTTTAGCCCCTGCTTATTCCATGGAAAAGAACAGACAACCAAATCCAAGAAAAAAAGCCCACTGTTACTTTTCAGATATATCAAGCACAAAGCAGAGCCTTTCTGAAGTTAGTGATTGCTGCTGCATTCTGCAGTTTTGTCAGCAACATCTCATACTTGATTGTTTCCATGGTAACCAACAAAATAAAGGAACTGTTGATATTCAGCTGCTATCTATTACCAACAAAATCTTAGTACACTTCATTTATTTCTTTATTCTACCCACATCTAAAACCTAATTGACTGAGGTTAAAAAGAACTTTTGGCATTGTAAGAGCTGTTTTCTGCATCTAACTCCTTAAATAGTCTTCACCCAAGAGCGGGAGATGGAGAACCAAGCACTATTGAGTGTTGTATTGGAATCAAACATTTCTTCCTTCATACAAGCATTAAGAGGTGTTTGGAGCAAGAGGCTCGTCTCCCCCTCCAACCACAATGTCTGCACCAAAATAAATGCTGTGGATGTAATTCTTATGTAATCCACTTAGGCAGAGCACCTTCAGTTCCACAAACTGTCATGCAGTAATCTAAACTATGATTGTTTTTACATTTCATCCACTATAGTCCCTCCTTTTCAAATGCACAGAAACCTGCTCCATATAAATAAAATATTTATGATTATTTGGAAACTTTATAATGAGAAAAATGAGGAGATAAAACTAGGTTGCATTAGTCAAGGTCCAAAGTGATGGTTATACTAATTAATCGTTTTTACACAGCTATTTTAGAGACCAAAGACATTTCTATGGATAGCGGAATTAGTCCGCTGTCCTATGTGTTATTTGCTTTTTAACTTCTCTTATCTTCCATAGAACACATACTGGATAATGAACAGTACATACTGTGACTGATCCAGAATTTATGTGCAATGCTGCCTGGTTGGTCAGCTGTTGCCACAGATAAAAAATACCAGTGAAATTTTGTCTGTTTTCTTTACCCACTCCCACTGAGAAGCAGAAAAGAAAATTAATTTGAGTCTTTTTCCTCTCATAGGCAGGACGATTTTCACAAAGCCTGTAGGAACCCCATTATCAGGAAGCACTTATCATTTTACTTAATAATTTGACTGTTATTGCCTAACAGGTTCAAAAGTTACTGGTAGGAATGTGTAGATACATGTAGCCTCACTGTCATTACTTAGCAAAGCAAACAAAAAAAGAAAGAAAATACTATGGTGACAAATGAATGTGCAGTGAATATATTAAAAATCTCAGCAGATTGTTCAGGTAGTGCGAATGTATCAGGGTTTAGGGAGAAGTTTATACACCTAGGATAGACAAATGGTGGTGGTGAAATGGTAGAGCAGCACAGAACCATTTGTCTTCTTCCAGAATGACCATGTTAACCAATCAGCAGTAGCCCTGCTGCTACATAGCAACAGCCAAAAAGCTTGTTTCTGACCAAACTGACCGAGCCACCTGTTCATAGGGCAGTATTCTTCAGGCTCTTACAACTCTAATGATGCTATCTTTCACTTTTTTAGTCTGTTCAACAGTTTGTTGTACGACTGTGCTGGATAGCACCTGAAAATGTCTGAAAAGTCTCTGAATTGCATCCAAGGTAAATACCATGGGAAGGTGATGTCACTATCAGCTCTGCATTTTTTTTATATTCCTGTTATATGCAAGTTGATATTATCTCCCTGTTCTTTGATTTTGGTAGCTGTACTTAGGTGTAGGATATTTTTCAATATGAACAATATATCCTTAATGTTCAGAGAAGATTAGATTCATTTCCAGCTTTGATTTTTTACAGTATATATGAAACAAAAAAAGGTTTAGAACATGGATAAATTTTAAGAGTTCATTTACCAATGCTAATCCAAAGGCTTGCTTAATTTTTCAGCTCCATTTTCTCATTTAAATTGCAATCTTTTCCACTTTATCAAAGTTTTTATATTCTCAGCATGCTCAATATGCAGAATCCCAATGAATTCAGTATGTTTCTTATAAGTTAAAACCCAGAGATTTGCAGCTTTATTGATCTTGTTGTGGTTTCAGTTGGGATAGAGTTAACTTTTTTATCGGCAGCTGGTATAGTTGGGGTGGGAAATAGTTTTGATAGTGCACTGGTGATTTTAGTTGTTACTAAGCAGTCAAGGCCTTTTCTGCTCCTCACACCGCCCTGCCAGCGAGCAGGCTGGGATTGCACAAGAAGCAGGGAGGGGATACAGCTGGGGCAGCTGACCCCAGCTGACCAACGGTCTATTCCATACCATGTGACATCATACTCAGTACATAAAGCTAGGGAAAGAAGAAGGAAGGGTGGGGACATTTGGAGTGATGGTGTTTGTCTTCCCAAGTAACTGTTACATGTGATGGATCCCTGCTTTCCTGGAGATGGCTGAACACCTTCCTGCTGATGGGAAGCAGTGAATGAATTTCTTGTTTTGCTTTGCTTGCATGCATGGCTTTTGCTCTACCTATTAAACTGTCTTAATCTCAACCCATGAGCCTTGTTCTCACTCTTCTGATTCTGTCCCTCACCCAAACTTTGGCGAGTGAGCGAGCAGCTGTGTCGTTCTAGCTGTCAGCTGGGGTTAAACTTCAACAATACTTCAATTATTTTTATAACTCAGTTTAAGTGTTTAAAGTTTGGTTTTAAAATCAAAGTAATGAAAATAAAGAGAGATCTCTACAAATAAAATCATTTAAGAATCAAGATTTAAAAAAAATGCCTCTCTGCTTAGTAGAACTATCAGTGGAAGCTAGCTAAGCAAAACTTACATGAAAACCAAAATATAGTAATTTCAGAACTTATCCTGTTCAGTTAGTGGTGGACTCCATGCTAATTCCTGTTATAAGATTAGCCAGGGAGAATTTGACTACTTAAGCCAAAAAAATCATTGAAGATACAGAAACTCTAAGAGTCCTCTACTAAAGTGCTGAAATTTAAGTGAACATAGAAGTTTTACTGATAATAAGCCAGTATGATTAAAGTTCTTAAAATGAAAATTCTTCTTTTCCTGATTTCTTCCTTATTTACCTTGGTAGGTCATAAAGGACACATGGCAGTTACTCACACCACAAGATTTTCTGTTCTTTTACCCTATTTGCCTTTAATTTCTTATAGCAGCAATCAGAAAAGAATCACAGAGATGAAAATATTTCCCCATCATAAAAGGGACTGTAGCAGTGGCTAAAATTACCTGCACAACCAGAAGTTTAATGCTTAAAAAATCACTAACTTGCGGAGACCTGCTAAGTTTATTGCAGTTACTTACAGTACAGTACAGCAACACTAAAGCAAGCCAAGAATCTTCTTTTCACTTTTATTGCTATTGCATTCATAATCATCTCTTCTTTGCTATTGCTTACTTTTGAATGATTTCTCAGCTACAGTTGCCAGATTGTGTAAATGTAAATCAAAATTAGCACAGAGGACTAAACATAACCTCAAAGCTAAGCTTTATTGGTGTAGATATTATTTTAAATCCTTATTCAGATATCTTGGAGCTACTGTAGATACAGGAAATTGTAGATACAGGAAATATTGCAAATTATTTAGCACTACTCATTTAATATACTAATGTTGGCTATTAATTGTTACTGATTAAGATCAAATTCTGAACAACAATTAACTAAATATTTTGTCTTCTAAGTGTATCTCTTAGGCCCTCTGCATTCATATACAAATTTGGGAAGAGTTAAATTTGACTTTGCAGCCAATTTTATGTGATACAGATATTCAATCAGCAGAATTTTAGGTATTATGAAAGATGAAGTTGTGCTGAATGAACGATGCGCTTGAGATAGAGCAAACATTCTCTGTTGATCCTTTAGGCCATTCATTAACTTTTACAGAAAGATGTGTAAGCAGGACTTACACATTGTTAAGGCTTAATCTAGGGCTTCATTTCTAAATGACCACCTCATTAATGATTGGCAAGGAATGACATTCAACATGCAGCAGCTTTAAGGGGCAATTTTCTCAATAAAATCATTGTGTGGGGGAGGCAGAGGAGACGCACCTTTATAGAGCTCAACTAGGAGTTCTCCTCTTAAACTTTACATAACCTCAGAAGTTTGGAGACACCTCTGCAATATGGTTCTGTCTTTCAAATTGTACACAAAATGATGCCACGCAGATATTTGTGGTAAATACTGTTGTGACCTCCCACTAATACCTCCTATTGAGGATGACTATTGCTTCCATATTTGGTCAGGACCAAATAAAGAATGGTGAATTTTTAGAGTACTTTAAAAAAAAAAAAAAGCATTGCAAATAGTCTATTTATTGATATAACTTCTGTGCATTCCTCTCACAATGCTTGAAATTTCTCCAGGGCGGAGGTAAAAGGCACAAAATACAGTATACATCAAAACCTTCCATATTTATTGATTGTCAGTTTGGGAGGTGCAGTAAATAAAAACTTCAGATTATCATATAGTTTACTGTTCTTAAGGCACTGAAACTTTCCTTCAAACTACCATTAATTACTTCAAATAATTATTTCTTAAACTCCCAGAGGTATTTTCAACATCATTAACAGATATATCAAAAAGACTAACAAAAATCAAGGAGTGGGAAAATTATTTACTCAGCATGATTGTCTATCCACAAATTTGCAAAAAAGGAGTGTAAGAAATTGATGTTACCAACCTTCTTTGACCAAAATAAAGTCTCTGAGTAGACTCACATACCTCTAAACTGGGTCAAAAATCAGTTGCCTGTATTACTCCTATTTTAGCAAATATGTGCACACGGGGATTGAATTCAAGCTAAGACCCTCCTGACTTTACATCTGTCTTTTGCTAAACAAAGCAGGTATCCACACATGTAAAATGCCAAAAAAGAAATTCTGCTTACCAGACATGACGTAAACCCTGACAACAGGATTATACTGCTATCAAGTTTACTGATGCAAACATTGTAAAATTATGAGTCCCTTTTCTTTTTAAAATCACACAACTAACCATTACAATTCATTTGTTTATCAGTTCTTCAGGTCAACACTTGTCAGAGAATGACAAGAAGAAACAACAGAAATTCTTACACACTCATCTGATTCACAGAAACAGAAAATAAAAGTTAACAGCAAATGTAGATTTTAAGACTTCAGTACAGGCACTTATAGTGGTATATGATCCGTACCTGCAAATTTGAACAGGCAGAATCCATCAAATATGACCTAAGTCACAGCATTGATTTAGTTTTTCTACCCATAGGAGTTCAATGCATCAAACAGCTAGATTTGCAAGGTAAAAGAATTATTATTGTCTCTGCTCAGAGGACATAAAGAACTGTTAGTTCACTGAATCAAAAAATTCTTGAGTTTTAATGAGTCAGAAAGAGACACTGGGGAAAGAAGTTGCAGTTGCAACAACCTTCCACTACAGAAATACTTAATAGTGCAAAAAGGCTATTCAAAGATAATTTTTAAACCTAACAATACATATACGCTGGGATGACATCCTTATTTTCTTGATTTTTCTTATATTTCTCTGTTAAAAAACAGAAAATATTGTTCAAAGGTTTAAATCCATTCAAAGCCATAAGAACAGAGCCAAAATTACTAGTCAAAGTTTCCTGCTAAAAATTTTTGTTTGTTTTCCACTTTTATTGATGAGCACTCATAAGATCAAACTTTCAAGATAAACTTGTTCTTTTGACTTTTTTCCTCAGCCTTAGTCCTAGCAAATTCCTTTACAAGTAGTGTCTTGGAAATATCTTCGGAAATAAGTTACTTGTGACTGAATGAACTTTTCCTGCTACTGCCAAGGCAATCACTTGCTCTTCCTGCTGTCAGCTGAACCACTTCCCAGCTTTTCTAGGTCATCACATGATCAGACTCTGCTAGGATGTGGTATAAACAGTTATGTATGGGTTTAAACAAACTGCCTTCAAAAGAACCCACAAAAGGTAAGCCATTCAGTTACAGATATTTGCATCACTCTAGCAAAAGTTTTCATTCAGTTCCCCATGTTTCTTAGGCAGAAGGATTTTGAGCAACAGGTGTTAGGACATGTACATAAATACAACTAAATGTTATTACAATCTGGAAGAAATCATTTTAAAGCAAGGGAAGAGACAAACGCTTTTTTTGTTCTGTTATCAGTTAGGAGCTGGGAAACCAAAAAATGAGAAAGGCAGACTGTTCCACTGAAGCTGTTTAGTTTCACAATATGCCTCTGGAGATATCACTTTCCCTCACTCTTCTTAAATGAAAAATTAAAAAGTAAAAATGGTCATTGAGTAAGGCTGTAGAATATCAAGCCTTGCATCTTTTAAAGAACAGTAGTGTATATATGCTCAGAGCTTTCCCTCTAGCATTTTATGTTGAGTTATGCTTCAATTTCATTTTTTCAAAGATTAAATTTTTATTAGTCTTTTTCTTCCAAACACTCAAGCTATTGACAATGGACCTGGTGCAACTTGATTTGGAACATTCAGTTAAGTACAATGAAAATTATACTGTAGATTGGCTATAACTACCTGCTAGAGGATCAGCAGTTAAGCTTCCAACAAACTTATCTTTGATTAAGTAGTCTCACTCATTTAAATTAAAATAAACAAGCAAACAAACAAAAAAGCAGGGGAAAAAAACCAACCAAAGAAAAAAAACCCCACCAAACCAAAAAAACCCAAACCAAGCAACAGAACAAAACCCAAATGAAAAAAATCCACACAGTAAAGGGTGTCTACGTGAAATATATTTCAAAGTTTGTACTGAGAGTGTGGTGATGATGCCACTACATGTCGTGATTTGCCATTACTAGTAGAAGGCCTCAGGATTTCTATTAACTTGGCAGTGCAGCATCTCAGGTCTTGTCTTCACCAGAATTGAGTTTAGCTTTGACATAAAGTCTAGCGGTCAAGTGACCATTGCCTGTGAATACTATTTATGGCAAAGGTCTAACAAATCTATAAAGCTGATGAGTAACAAACACTAGCCCTTTATGTTAAGTGGAGTTGGAGGAGGCTATCATAGAACCTGAACTAATAGCAAAAGGATGAAGACAATCACACTTTAGGTAGCAACCAATGAAGAAAAATCAAATAAAGAGATGGTGTTTGAAAACATAAAAAAAAAATAATCCCAAGACAGCCTCAAGTCTGAGAATAAAGAAGTGCTCCCCACCAATCGTATACTCCTCCATGCAAAGAGCTCAAGACGCAGAGAACTTTCTGTAATGCTCCCCCTCACCCCATCCCTCTTGAGGATGACCACCAACCTCAGATACTAGATTGACACCAGAAAGATGAACAAAACAACAGGGAAAAAGAATGGAAAACTTGGGTAACTTTGGTACAACAAATTTAACTGTATTACTACTGAATCTTTTCTTTATTACATAGGTATTTTGGCCTGTAAATGTTAGTGTCATTGTAACTGAGATATACTGCATATTTGGATCACACAGTTAAGACTTTGATTAGACTAACAATAAGTTATTTGCTCTACATGTGTTGTGTGTTCCCTTTTGCTCTTAAAACTTCAAGCTTTAAGCAGCTCCTCTTTAAATAGCCTGTAGTGCAGAGTATACAGATGGTTAAATGGAAACCAGAAGCTCTAAGTAAATGGAGCCCTTCAGAAAGTGAAACTGTTCTGTTCATCTCCCTGCCTACTACTCCTACTTGACAGAGAAGTAGATTTATTCCTTCAAAATAAAACTGCCCATTGTGTTCTGTAATATACAGGAGATATAAAGTGTGATCAAACATTTCAAAGAAGTGGTTATTTTTTACTTCAAGAAAAAGGTAGTGAGTTGCCTGAAAACTAACTTATGCTGTCATGTAATTCTTGCCTCCTAGGAATATCTAAATAAGGCCTGCAATTTCTGCAGTAAAGTTGAGAACATATTTTGTTAAAAAATGTTTTTGATCTCATATGTATTTTTAAATGCAATGTTCAAAGTACAGGCAAGAGGATGAATATTGTACATGAAAATATACAGACGGTTTTATGCTAAGGAGCTATTCTGGTTCCTATTAGAGTAACATCAGTAGCTTTTGGATGGTAAGCCTTTAGATATGCAACATCTTCCAGAGGTGTTATAATACAATCTAAAGTGTAGATGAGCTTCCTGAATTAGCACCACCATCATATGCACCTCCTAAATTTAAGATATCATTATGAAATCCCTTTTTTTGCTATTCTCTGTCTTATTCTGATACAACTACCACTCCACAACAATAATCAATCACTCAAAAAGAAACAGAAATAAGTTAAAGACAAGTTCAAAGTTCATTATGCTCAAAATAACACTGAAACCTGTGTTTTACTCCCAGTAGTCAAGTCCAAATCTTTAACAGTGACAATTAATTTTCGCTGAAGAATGTGACAAAATAACATTTAACTAATGATTTCTTCTCTAGTGTCTATGCCACTAAGCCAGTAAAACAAAAAACAGACAAACAAAAGGATCAGCATTCTGAAGAGATCAGTATTATTCAGATCCTGGAGCACCTGAATACTATCTAGACACATAATAATAATTGTTACTTTACCTAATCTGTTGCTTACTGATAGAATTCAAAGTGAAAAACCACCACCACCAGTAACGTTCTTTACTCTGCTTCTACTCCCTTTTAGTAGGAGAGAAAAACAAGAGAAGCTAGAAAAATTCCTGTGCAACATTTATTGCTGTGGATCAAGAAGCAAATGAAGTTTGAAAATGAATGTCCTTACTGGTTTTAACAAAAATGTCTGTATAGGGTGCCCAAACCCCACCCCACCCCCTTTTTTTTTTTTTTTTAACTTTGGATGGATGTTCTAGTTATTAAGCTAATAATTTGACAAACTGACAGACATGGCAGACCTAATCAGATGTTTTCTGCTTTGCTCCAGTCTTATTTTGAGATGTGAAGGAGAACTTTGCACACCTACAGAAAAAGTGCATTGCGTGACAACTGCATGTCCCTCAAAGAACAGGAAGAGATGGGATTTACTGCCTTTCCAGAGCTCAACTGGTAAGTAAAAAATCCAATTAAGTATTCTGAATACCATTGATACATAATGAAGCTGCAATTGAAATAACAGAGCTGAAATCTAATTACTGGTATTTTATATGATCTTCTTATGTTTATGGTACACACACAAAGAATAAAAAGATTTTACAGAACAATCTAAAATACAGCAAGGGGACAGTAATTAGCAGTGGTTTTCTCTTTCTGTCCTTAATCCTGCCAACAGAAGAGACAGTCTTAAGAAGCAAGTGTCTGTAATGAAATGCTGACATTGCAGCTAAGATTGAACTATGGCGAACAAAGAAGGAATTATCCTGAAAAAGTGAATCTGCAAATATGATCAAGTAATTAGAGACAATAATTATTAAAAAAAAAACCCAAATTTTATCACAGAATAATTCTAAATATGAAAAGAAGCCAATTAAGAACTAACCATGCAGCTCATTTTAACTTGTATTGTAAATTCCATCTTTACCACTCTAAGGTTGATTTGTTAAACTTTCAAAATACAAACTTTACAGAGAAAAAAAGTTCTATAATTCTTACTGATATTCAAGCAGAATTTCAGCTATGCTCTCCTTCCCCCACAGTATCAGGCTCATTTCATCAATATTTTAAACTTTCATCATTCCAGATTCTAAACATAAAATTTATTTAAACTGAAGTGACAACTGAGATGCTCCATATTTTTATTTGTTAGGAGCATGGAATTTCTGGCATAATGGAAAGGGCTTTTGAGTGAGTCAGGAACCATGTGATAGAATTATTCTTTAAATAGATTAAAAGAAATTATTTCAAATAAAGTTTTGTGTGCATTTTACCATACAAATTGTAACATATGAATTTATTCATCTCTGTTTCCTTTAGTTTGGCTTTGTTAACATTGAATTAGCTAGAATTATTATACCAGCCCTTTTCTAATGCAATCCTATCCAAACCACGGAACTTCTGATGTTACTACAATATTACCATAATGTTACCACAAGCATCATAGATATGGACCAATAAAATATATTTTCTGCCTCTGTAATATATTGTAATGGAACGATAGTAACAGAAACCCACATTACTATGCAGTCATCCTTAATTACACAGAGAGGTGGTACTTTTTTTCCTAGGTATTATTACTTTGCTATTGTCACCATATGTTCTGTAAAAAAAAGGGTAGATTTTAAATAAAACACTTATTTTTGAATAAAGATGAATACAGGAATCCTGGTCCACCTTCAGATCATAACTGAAAGCTTTTGTTCTAAAGTCTGTGAATCTATATCTGACAAAAATGTACTATTAGAAGCAAATGTCCAATTAGAAATGCATAGTGATAGTTTTTCCATAAACATAATTACATAAGTATATGCTGTTCACATTGTATAGTTTCATCCACTCTCTCTGTTCATTGCCTAGATTCTATCAACATAAAGAAGTAAAATAAATTATTGAAGTAGATGCTTTAAATAGACAAGTAATGTCTTGTTTTAAGCAAAGTAATACTGCTTTAACTTGTCTTTAAAAAAGAGAAAAGAGTAACCTGAAGGAACTTTTCATAGATGTACTGGTTTTGGTTAGATAGAGTCAGTTTTCTTCATAGTAGCTCATATAGTGCTGTGTTTTGGATTTGTGACCAAAACAGTGTTGGTAACACAGCAGTGTTTTAGCTATTGCTGAGCAGTGCCTGCACAGCGTCACGGCCTTCTCTCTTATTCACTCTGCCCCACCAGCGAGGAGGCTGGGATAGGCAGGAGGCTATGAGGGGATGCATCCAGGAGAGCTGACCCCAACTGACCAAAGGGATATATCCTATACCATATGATGTCATGCTCAGCAGTAAAAGCTGGGGGAAGAAGAAGGAAGTGGGAGGATGTTTGGAGTTACGGCGTTTGTCTTCTCAAGTAACTGTTATGCATGATGGAGCCCTGCTTTTCTGGAGATGGCTCTAAACACCTGCCTGCCAGTGGAAAGAAGTGAATTAATTCCTTGATTTGCTTCGCTTGTGTGTGCAGCTTTGCTTTATTTATTTAACTGTCTCTACCTCAACCCACAAGTTTTCTCACTTTTACCCTTCCGATTCTCTCCCCCATCCCACCAGGTGAGGGAGTGAGCAAGCAGCTCTGGGGGGCTGAGCTGCCTACCAGGTTTAAACTGTAACAATAGATTACATGAACTGCAATTGGATTACTAAAGTAATTTTTAGGTTCTAATCATAATATCAAGAAGCAAGACTGCACAGAAAATGAAGGAATATAATGGTCATAAGCTCAATGCACAGCATGAAAAGAAAGGGAGAAAATAAATGCAAAACTGCTTTAACAAACATCCATGCACCACATCATTGTAAGTACTTCTTGGGCATGTCATGAAATTTTGTTCCTCAAACTCTGTTTCTTGAAGCATGATTCGGTGCCATTAACAAAGAGCTACGCATATTTAAGGTAAAAGAATCATGCTAGGGAAATAATTCAAATCATCCATTGTATCACACCCTGAATATGTAGGAAAGCTATACAAGAAACATTTGTTTTTATCACCATTTACCTTTCTCAGGTAAACACTGCTCTAGTGTTCAGCAATATGTACATGTGTCCTATTTAGCACGAGTACAGTGAATCAACATTTCCAAGAAGGCAGATCTATTGGGTGTGACGTGCACAGATGGTATGAGTGCATTCAGGAAAGCCAAGACATTTCTCTCATGCCAAATTTACTGTGTGTGGTCAGGCCAGTGATGCAGAGCATCTGCAATACAACTTCTGCATTTCGCGAAATCAGGGCATCATTGCACAGGTCTTCTGAAGCTGATCTGCATAATGGACATGTCCAAGATCCCTAGATATTCAGTTATGAAATTTTGTAATCCATTCAAGACTTGTACTTTCAACAAGACTACTCCCAAACTTCTATAAACAAGACCTTTAAATGACATTTGAATACAATTTCTGGGGGCGGG
>VYXH01001430.1:0-16378 GCA_013397275.1 Burhinus bistriatus | reverse complement strand
CCCCAAACTGTATAATTTTGATTTGTTCCTAAAAGTCATTGAGTTAGCACAGTGTGGTGGAAAGAATTCACAATAAGCAATTTTCAGAGCACATCTAAAGCAGGACAATACTGTTATTTCGGATCTTGAAAAAGAAAGTATGTAGCTTTATTCTTGCCTCAGATTACCCAGAAGGTACCTTTAATGAGTGTGCTATGCAACCAGTAAGGCAATTCTGACAGCTCTCTCGAGCACATTACCTGAGAACTATTCTAAAATAGCGCAATTTTCCCATCAACTTTTGCTGGTGTTCTCAAGGGAATTACGTCTAGTTTGGCAGCATGCTAGGGGAAAAGAGTAGGAGGACACAATACACAGAAAAAGTAAAAAAGGTTAAAGTTGGAAGTCCTATGGCATTCTTCTTGGTTTCTGAAGGCTATGCATAGAAAGATAGCACTGTTTCATAAAAATTTCTACTTGGTGTGTATGCTTTCCCACCATTTCCCATATATGTTTCTCATACCAAAAATTCCTTTTTGCCTGGTCTGACAAGGTCCATTTTTCCCCTCCTCAGTGGGAATTCTTTGATCAACCATTCAACTCCTGCTCAAGCATTTCCTATGCTAATGACATGCTTTCTGCCATATGTATAGATATTGGAAATAGTGATCTTCAGAGGCAAAAAGTATTTTTGAAGTCTGGATAAAGTGACTGACACAATGTTATAGTAACCACTGGGCCAAAAATATGTGAATATGCTAATTCAATGAAGACCATAATAGACATAGAAAATTTGAATTTTTTAAAAATTTGAATGAATGATAAAGGATGTATTTTTCTTGTGTAAGTGAGGTTTTTAAAGATATGCAGGACACTGGATAATCTTCAATTTGACACTCAGCATCAAGAATTTTTGGCTATTTTAGATCATGCAAGACAGCAGACTACTCTATTCTTTATTTCTTGAGAAGGCCCAGTTGTTAGGTAATAACTATATTTATAAAAACAGAGCAGTCTCCATTCTTCGTATTCTCTAGACTACCCGAAAACCAAATCACTTGCAACAACTATGGTGTTACCAAGCCCTTGTTCAGTGGGCATGTTGAAAGATCACTTTTATGTTAGAAAAAAAATTATTTTAATGATGTTTCCTATGTTTTAAGTAGGGAATACAGACAAATCTTTCATCTGAAATGAAGTAAAACCGTAGCACACAGATGCTGATGACCTTAACACAAAGCATCGTGAAACTAATACTGATAAATCAGTTTTTCTTTCTCTAGAGACTGTTTACAGCATATTTATATTCAAATACTTCATAGCACCCATTATTATCTGGCACAATGAAGATAATTCATGGGTAACTACTGCATAAAATGTCTCTAAAAAGGTAAACCTGCTTGCAAATCCACTGATTTTTTTAATATCATTTAAATAATAAAGTTTCCAAATAAGAAACAAGCTATATGACCACATAATTTTGGCAACAAAAATTTTGAGTGAAAGGTTATATTTACCTTGGGATATATTAGAAAATGCCACCATATCATGGGTGACATTTCTAAATATCAATTTAGCTGATTTTATGAAACACAGCTCCTATCTCTCTAGAGCAAAACTGAACAAACATTTTAGTGCAAGAGAAATTCCTTAGCCCGGCAGCACTGTTTAAGAATAAGAAAAATACAAAGCCTTATAATTTTGCCCACAGTTCAAAGATGCATATGAAATACTCCAACCTACATACTAATCTAAGCTGAACTTTATCAGCCTACTCTCACTAGTCCAAACCCACAGATTACTAGTCTATACACAGAGCACTCATTTTATTTCAGATACTGAATATCAGAATTTATAATAATTCTGCGTTAAAATAAATGTACACCACATAGAATAAGAGATTGCACAGTATCTATTTCAGAGTTCATAAATACTATCTGTCAAGCATTTCTGATGAATGATTCTACTCTTATGCTGATTTACTGCTTGGAGCTGTAAGAAAGTGAATTCACATCAGTACACCTGAGTTTTGGAACATGCAATGAACTGGATGGTTCACACTTTTCCTATGATCCTCCGTGACTACAAAACATGCTTGTTTATATTTAAATTTGAATACATATTTATATAAAAACAAACTATATATACTATTTAGGAGTATGTAACAGGGCTATATTTTATTGACTGCTTTCTCTATCATTCATATCAAGTGTTTTAAGTTAAAAAAAAAAACAGTTTTGTACTTCCTATGTCTCGCTCATGTTTAGAAAACCTATTTAGCTATTTTTTTACCTATATTTGAAATACATTGTACATTTCTAACACACCAGCTAACAAATCTTTCATTTTCATAGAACAGTCCATTTGTAGTTTGGAATATGTTTTCAAGCCAAACAGGTTCACAGTCTTTTTTACCTTATTTTATTTTTTAAGTTTTTTTAGGCCTTGTGATTTTAAAGCACAATTCCATTTTCCTATTCTTGGGTCAAAGCAAGAATTCCCAAAGAAGTAAAACTTAATTTTTCCTGTGTCTAGCTTTGTAAAACCATTTATAGAAGTTTTGTAACTACAAGTGATCCTAACATTATTTCTTTATTTTTTTATATCCTTTTCAGGATAAAGGAAACCCATTAATGTACTGTATTTAAGAATTTAATAATTTCGAGAACATAAAGAACCGGTTAATTATTAGCTTACACTACTGAACATCAATATTTTTAAAACTCCTTTTCAAATACTTTAGTATTTCATTGTTTTGATTAAAGATGTGTTCGTTTTTTTCATCAATTGATTTTATTTTATTGCTTCAGTATGTGAACACATCTATGGAAAAAACACACTCATGGGATGAATAAACCTATTCAGAAAATTATAGAAGATGATATAGAACATATTTTAGTATTATAGAATTATAGAATGGTTTAGGTTGGAAGGGACCTTAAAGGTCATCTAGATCCAACCCCCTGCCATGGGCAGAGACATCTCCCACTGGATCTGGTTGCTCAAAGCTTCAACCAACTTGGCCTTGAACACTTCCAGGGATGGGGCATCCACATCTTCCTTGGGCAACTTGTTCCAGCGCCTCACCCCCATCATAGTGAAAAATTTCTTCCCAATATCTAACCTAAATCTACCCTCTTCTAGTTTGAAGCCATTACCCCTTGTCCTATCAATACATGCCCTTGTAAAAAGTCCCTCTCCAGCTTTCTTGTAGTCCCCTTTCAGATACTGGAAAACTGCTAGAAGGTCTTCCCGGAGCCTTCTCTTCTCCAGGCTGAACAACCTCAACTCTCTCCTCCTGTCCTCATAGGATCATCTTTGTGGCCTTCATCCTTTAGTTATATTCCACAGTACTATATGCAAGTTAGGGAATCATATCCAAGGTTTAGAGAAAAGTCTTGTTTTCATTAAGAAGAAAAACAATCTTTTTCTCAGCAGGAGGAATAAATGGGATTTGAAATATTTCTAGTCATTGCTCCTCATAAACTTCAGTTTTCACAACCTGTGTTTGATTGGCATACAACGTTCAGCATTCCAGAGGGCAAAACTTCTGCTTCATGCACAAAAGCCTGATTTGTTCTTATGAAATATAATATAGGAATACCCTAGAGCATTTCATTTAACATTTCTGTGCAGGTTGCATCCACTGCTCAATGAAATTAACCTATCTGCATTTAGAAGCCAGTTAGCACCACACACTCTGAAAGGTCTCCTTGAAAACCTCTTGTGAGTTGTCATCATATATTTGGGTCACTAGTAATAAATTCCTTATAAATAAATTATAAGCTGAATTTCATGATCTGTAACATTTCAGAAAAATAAGCACCTGGAAAAAAAAATAATAAATTGTTCTTGGGTAAGAAATAACTGGTATACTGAAAAATGGGCCTGGAAATTCAAAAAATGTGATTTCTAATCCTTTGTTACCTAATCAATTAGTAACAGATTAGGAAATTGTAGTCACAATAGTGTCAGGGCATATCACTTCATTAACGTTTGTTTCTTCCTATTTCAGAGAATGCATAAATTCATAAAAAACCTGTAAGTATTCAAGGCTTTTAATTATCTTCAGTATACTTCATCTCTTAGTGTTAACAGCACAATTTTTTGACATTATTGAAGCATTCGTTATTTCCTGATGGAAACAAACTTAACAGTTTATAAGGTACAAGTTTTTTGTGGAATGTTTTGAAAACAGAAATTATGAATAAGGTCAAATTAAGTTTTGTTGAGAATTGTGGGATTTTTTCCACAATTTAAATGTAGTATCTTTTCTTTAACTCGCATTTTTCCGAACTTAAAGTCTCCTGTTCCGAAATCAAGTGTTTCCAAAGCACTATGGTCATAAGTTCAGATTTTCAAAACTCTCCTGTAAACTAGTAACAGATTCACAAAGGTCCTTAAAAAATTATAGTTCAATTGGTAAATTACTTCTAGTACCACAGACTAGTTAATGCTGTTTGCCTTACGTTTGGACCATACTTATTTATTCCTTCATTATAATAACAATAAATCCTCCTTCTTTAGAATATCGTCTTTCTTAAACAATTGAAGGCTACATGACAGTGTTATGCACTGCTATCGAGTGACTGAGGATAACATAGCTATAGAAAAACTAGTAAAGAAAACTTCTTACTATTAAAAAGTATTAAAATATTTTTCATTAATTAACAGTAATTGGAATAGCATTGAACCTAACATCCATTGGGTTTGCATATGGCAGATTTGATTTATGAGTTTTTTGTTTCATACTCTTTTATGTTCATACAGAAGGATGAGCGGCAATTGATTATTTTGGGATTTACAATTTCTTTACAATTTATTTGTTTAAGCAAACAAGTAAACAAGCCCCCCCAAACATCAAAAACACATATGTCTCCTCCTTAAATCAATATCTTGAGTTCTGTTACAGTCTAGTGATTTTGGGGAGTCTCCAGTGGAGTGAGAGCATAGTGGTTTATCACTTTCTTGAATATCACCACCATCACTTCAATTGAATTTGAACAAATTCTGATCCAAAATTTTGCCAAAAAATATGTTTTTCTTTACAGTACTTATGAATATACATCACAGAAGTGATTTCATATACATATAGGTCTACAAATACGTTTGTCTTAACTAGTAGGAAAGCAGTGCAGAAACCCTGGAGTTTATTGTTTTAGGACAAAGAAGTAGAAACATGCAGCCACAAAGGTAGAAATGACAAAAGGACACTGCTGTAGAAGCCCATAACTCTGGTATCTCCTCATAGATACACATGGACAAATTGCTTTCTCATTATTTTTCTACAAGCGTTTCCACAACATTATGACAAATAGCTTGAGGTTACAGCAATCACAGAATCATGGAATTTTCAGAGTTGGGAAGGGACCTCTAGAGATCATCTAGTCCAACTCCCCTGCTGACGCAGGAATGCCTAGAGCACATTACTCAGGACTGCGTCCAGGTGGGTCTTGAAAATCTCCAGAGAAGGGGACTCCACAAGCTCCCTGGGCAGCCTGTTCCAGTGCTCTGTCACCCTCACCGTAAAGAAGTTTTTNACAAGGGCACATTGCTGGCTCATGGATAATTCACTATCTACCAGGACACCCAGATCCTTCTCCTCAGAGCTGCTTTCCAGCAGGTCCACCCCCAGCCTATATTGGTGCCTAGCATTCTTCCTCCCCAGGTGCAGGACCCTACGCTTGCTCTTGTTGAACCTCATTAGGTTCTTCTCTGCCCAGCACTCCAGCCTGTCCAGGTCACGCTGGATGGCAGCACGGCCCTCTGGAGTGTCAGCCACCCCTCCCAGTTTGGTATCATCAGCAAACTTGCTGAGGATACATTCTGTCCCCTCATCGAGGTCATTGATTAATATGTTGAACAAGATCGGGCCGAGTATTGACCCCTGGGGGACACCACTGGGTACAGGCCTCCAACTTGACACGGCTCCATTAATCACAACCCTCTGAGTTCTGTCACACAGCCAGCTCTCAATCCACCTCGCTGTCTCTTCATGTAGCCCACACTTCCTCAGCTTCCTAATGAGGATGTTATGGGAGCCACATTATAAAAAATAAAAAATCAGTTACCATCCATTATCTAATATGAAACAAAAGCGGTACTATAAACAACTTTGAATGTCTTCAAGAGAGTTACCTCATAGACATTGTACATTAGCTACTCACATTTTATTGTATGGTTTTCTCTCTGTTGTATCAAAATAACACACTTTATTTATACTGAATAAAACACATACGAAGTAGAAAACCATTCTTAACTGTTACAGCTACTGCATTTGTCCAGCATCATGTTACAGAGGTGGCAAATTAGACCTCTTTTAAAGTAATCCTTCACAGATCTTTTTCTTTTACACTTCAGAACAATACACAAAAACATCAATATTACCTAGAGCTCTTCCTAAATTAAATCTTATTACCCAAGCATGAAAAAATATTAAGATGAATGAAGTCATGGAACACACATCTCAAAGAAGAGCATTAACTCACTGCCATCCTTTAGTTCTTCCTATGGCAAAATTTGAAAAATGTTCTATATTACAGTATTTGTGTCTCCATAGATTGTAACACCAATGGAATATATTTCAATACTTTTCAATATAGTAATTTATGCCATGTCTTTTTTCAAAGTACTCAAGAGTACCCATTTTTTATTGTATAACCCCAGCTTGCTTTTTTTTTTCTTTTTTTTTTTTTTTTTTTTTAAGAGTATTGGACAAAGACATGTGCAAACATGCTAAAATATATGATATATTACTACTTTTGAAAAGTTATCCTAGTTACCTTTTACCTAAATAATTTTTACCTAATAATTTTAATAATGTTTCAGATAAAAAGTGAAACACTAGAATGAAGCCAGGTATCACAACTTCTGCTACATACATACTCATTAAGGATTTACTTCTGAATTAAATTTATTAATGAAAAGGAAATTAGTGACATAATCATCCAAATAAAGTATTCAGCTGACTTAACTAAGAATATAAAATTGAATAAAGGATGAGGAAGAAGATGCTAAGGTGAGTTTAAAAGTTTCAGCTGTATGAAACAATGAAAGAAAATTTATTTTTCATCCCAATTTAATTGTAAATTTCTACGGTGACAGAACACTTATTTTTGACAATATGATTCCTTGATTCCTTTTGTTTTATTAACCAGCAAGAGCTTAATTTTCAATTCAAAGTGTAGTTATTTTACCTTTTTTTCTTTAAAAAGCATGCATATTTATATCTCCAGTACAATATTTTCTAACAACAACAAAAACACTGGATTTTGCTCACATATGATGAACTATTTCTGATAAACATTATTTGAAATATTTTATTCCACAGCACAGCATCTCCGTGGTGTTAGTTCAGTCATGTCACTGTAGTATGGTAAGAGTGAAGTGTAACTTTTATGGTGTTGCTTCTGAAAAAATACATAATTCAAAGAATCTAATGCCTTGCTACCTCCTTCATAACTGAAAATGAAGAAAAAAGACTGTCCACAATCCAAGGTTAGATTAAGATATGTTATAACCCTAAAAACTTTTAAATAGAACATAGCTGAGTGTTGAATCTGATTTTTTTTTAATGTAACGTTATTTTTGAGATCTGCATTCACTGCAATCATGTGATGTTGAAAATAAGAAATTCTTTCCATATGAACAATATGTAAAATGATAAACTGTACTCCCTCCCTTTCAGGAAAAAGAGCTATCTGTGAATTATGGTTTAAAGGACAGTGACAATATATGGCCCATGGTTTTATATAAATATACAGATAAACAGAAACACACAGAATGTATAGAGAATTATACATATTTACATCTTGCTATTTAAAGCATGTAATGCTAAGATTTGTATTTGAAAGTGGGATTATTACTAACACACAAAATTAAAGAAATAGAGACAACATAGATGGTGAGACATATGAAAAATATATAGGAAAATACAGACTTCTTACAGCCTATTTTTACAGCTTGTATCAACAAAAAGAGTAATACTGAGAATTCCAGAAGAGTTTCAGAGTATCACGGAACTAATCAAATAATCAATACCTTATTTCAAATAAAGAGAATCATGGAATTGTTGATGATGTCACCATCAAAACCAAAGTCTTCAGGATGGTTTTAGGCTCTGTACAGTGCTAAAGAATATGTTTATTCTTGTGTCCTTTACTACAGAACACTAATTTTTTAGTAGCATACTATGGGAACAATAAATCTGTTTGCACAGACTTTTTTACATATCGTTTAGCACTCAAACTCTAGTGATGCACAGAAGCAGCAGCTCTGATAGAAGTTTAGTGGGTTAGACCTTATTCCAAGACCTGATATGATCAAGTCTTCATCTAACAGAGCTGACTGTAATAGTATTGTTGTAATTATTTGTATCCATATGAATCCACACCAATTTTTCAAAGACATAAATCTTCCAAATAAAAAGAGGAGGTACAGTCCCTCATACAAAGGTTGATAATGTAAGGTCCAGTTAGCAAAGACCTTCCTATTTTCTTCACCTTGAAGAAGCTGATAGGATAACCATATAATTTATGGGTTTTTTAGTAACTGCACTCAGAGACCATACTGGTGGATTTAGGTATGTTAATATGATACAAGTTTTGAAGCCACTTCTTTTAAGACAAAGTATGAAAGTTGGGGTACCTTGGCAGTACCTTCTACTGTACACCAGGATAACTAGTAACTAGTACAATCAAGACAGGACAGTTATGAAAACTTATAAAATCTCAATGAGATGAAAAATAATCCACTAATTAAGTCTTGCTGTTACAAATTTAAAAGTATTCCACTATTATATACACCAACATCAGAACAGATCTGAAATAAAGCCCTGAAGTGTCTTCATGCAGTATAAAATAACAAAAAGGACTGCATGAATTGAACTGTAACACTAAGCTTATGTTGCAAGTATTGCTAAAAATATCATACAATTGTCTCTGTTCTACCCATAATACTTGAGACAGTCCAGATCTTGACCTTAACAGTCCAGCTTTTGGGCTTAACAATCACTTTATCTTCTTTAATAAAAAAAATATAAATGTGGAAGTCAAAAGTCCATCAACACCACTATGAATTAATTTACACCTCAAACCAGTTTCAACCCTTTACTGCCAAAACTTTAAAGTACATCTTTAAAGGCAAAAAAATAATCCTCAAGTTGGAATGCAATGTCCATCAATAATCTAAACTCTTATTTTCTGAAGAGTTCAAAGTAGGAAAAAGAGGGTCAGTTCAATGAAGTAAGCATAGAGAATGGAAATAAAACTTGATTACAAACACTGACTGCTCCTTTTCACAAATTATTTATTATGTTTCAGGTTAATGTTTTCAAATCTGTAGGATCAAACTGTTTCTTTGAGGGGTTTTGCAGTGTTGGAATTAAGCATCAACAACCTTTCTACCCATGAAACTGAAAGAGAAAAAATTGCCAGCTTATGTTGGAATAAGCCCAAGGACTGAGTGGGATGTTTCTTATATGTCTTTCAATGAGGAAAGCGATACAATGAAAGATGAACAAAAATAAGATATTCGTGGTCTTCATAGTAGCTTAACTGTTAGACAGTTCAGGCTGGATAGGAACTGAACACCTCAATGACATCTGCAGTGATTTATTACATGTGGAACAGAAGCACTGAAATAGTCTTAAGAGGATCTATCCCAAACTAGGTAACAGCTTAGCTCTCCTATTTCTCAAGTTATTTAATTCTAGGACCTTATGTTCTTTCTCTTTCTCTTCATAGAATATTATCCTCAAAACTTCAGATTTATGGAGTTGATATTTTCTAAATCATAAAGATTATTCTTGTATGTAAAAACAAGAAAACATCTTTATTAGATTTAAGAAGTCCCAATAAGGCCAATGGAAAAACAGTTTATTCTCAACACGACCATCTGTTTCTGAAACAAACAGAAACATCAATAGCTTTCTTCACCTAATCACTGCAGTCACATTGATTTTTCAGAAGGCAGACTATTATGTATGTGTGAGTACAGTGACCTTTCAGATTTTATCAACAATATTCTTCCTGTAAATTGATTCATCTTATACCACTGGACCCATGGATGCAGAACTGCCAAAAGCATTCACTTCCACTTAGTTAGCTGAAAACACAACTTCTTGTGAAAAATCAGCTTCTTCAGTTATGATATGTGGCTTCTGTATGTCATGTGATGAGATGTAAATGTCTAAGATAATTCAGAACTGCAGATACCTTTACACGGAGTAATCATAAAACCACAAGACTGTGAATGTAGAGTAACCGATTTAAACTTAATCAGTTCTAGGCCATTAGACTTGGTAAAAGGTATTTCCATTCAACTATATAGGAGCCATTACAGTCTTTTCTATTTGAAGGTCAGCAATCACCAGTGTTGACCTTCAATGGGACATAAAATTTGTTAATCGATGAATTCATCAGAACAACCAATAATCACAAAACAATAGTGAAAACCAGATCATATTTAATCAATCTGAAAACAAAAGGAACTTAATATTTTGGTGAATTAGACTAGACTGGGTGGAACTTCTCCCTGTTCTACTGCCTTGTAGCCTCTTAACCATGCTCTAATGCTCATGCAGTCATTTAATACTAAGTGAGGAACATCAGGGCTCTAAGGGCATCCTCACCTTCCTAAGATTTGGTTTCCTGGGCTCAGGGTCAATTTAGAGTTAGTGTAGCTGAGGGCTTGCCCTGCTCCCCTTTTAGAAAGAACCTTAAGTAAAGCTCTTCCAGACAGCTCTGCTGGAAACGAAAAGCAAAGGCTGCTCCTCTTTGCCGTGGGAGCTTTTATGCTGAGGCTCTCCCATGAGACTTGCCTGAGCTCTAGCCTAAGCTGCATCACAGTCACTACAGACTTGCTTGATGATCTGGACTTTCAGCTGACCCTAGATGCCACCACCAGACCTACTGTACTTTCCTTCCTCAGGTGCTGTGGGACTGGGTAAGGTCTCTGCCTCTCCTGGCCTTGGTCCCGTGCTCAGCTCCTGACTTCCCTTCCCTTAGGGAACAGGCACCCGTCTGACATATTGGGCTAGAGGTCAACATACTGATTTTGACACTGATACTACAATTATAGTAGTACAACATAAGAGGAATTCTGGATTCCAAATACTTATAGCCACAACATATCTATACAAAATTGGCAAAAAAAACAGTCTCCACAGACTAATCACCTGATGAGTTACAAAGACCTCTTGCAAACACCAACATGACAGAAAAATATTTTCCAGACAGTTGTCAGAAAGATTTCTACAACCTTGCTTAGGCAGGGTATACAGTAGCTTATTAAATATAGTACACTATTCAGTACTAAAGAAATGAAATCTCCTTCCAACATGGTTGCCACTCATTTGTATTACACATTTAGTAATATGAAAGTAAATCTACTTGGTAAGATTCAGGGCTTGACGTAAGCAACCAAACAATGTCAACTATCTGAAAGAAGCACAGAAAAAAAAATGCAAAAAGGAAACTGAAAGCAAAATGGAATGAATCAGTGAGTGAGAAAATTTGTGTAACACAAACTGAGAGATATACAATACAGCAATCACCCCAAATATCCCAATTAGAAACTGGATAAACCAGCACTTATTTTGGTATCTCAGGGCTCCAGCTAAATGATTTCTTAGTTGATATTTCTGACTGTAGACAAAAGGAAAAATAATGATGAACATTATTTATTTTCCTTTGCAATTATGTTATATGACAATACAAGTTAAAAATGTCTTGAAATTGTTTTTAGCATGTCCACTTGTCAACTATAATTAAACAGAGACTAGAAATATTAAATATTCTTCACTTAAAAAAAAAAAAGAGTAATTTCTTCCACAATGTCTCTGCATTAAGGGCAGATGGAGAGTACAACATTGTCTTTTAAGAAACCACCTTTATCGTCATCAAGTATTAAATAAAATTCTGGTCAAAACATCTTAAAAAGAAAAAAAAAGGATTTTAACTTCAGATAGAGAAATAACTTTGGTTATCTTACATCAACTATTATTTTTCTTCATCACAAATTTTCTGAAACAGAGAAAGACAGAGACGTCAATATCCCTAAACTGAGAAAAGCAAAACATACAGGAAGTGACGGGGTCAGACAAGAGGTGTAGAGCTCTATAAATCAATATTTATGGCATTTGGGGACTTGGGAACTATCTGGCTCCAATGTACACAAATGACAAGAGGTTTTTTTAAGCAATCTCTTTACAAAATGGCTTTAATAACAAAATAAAAGTTGTTATTTCTTTTATCTCCTCAGGCACAAGACTTAATTTCTTATGCAATTCTTAAGCCTTGGGGTGTTGTGTTTGTTTTTGGTTTTTTTTTTTTTTTTTTTTAATAAGGATTCAGTGAGGAAATACATCCTGTGGAGAGCACAGAAATAAAAGTGGTAGTAAAATGAAAAGACAGTCCTCTGTAAGTAACAGTTTAACCAGAATTGCATGGACTAAGTGACTCCAGCAGTAATTCAAATAAGCACAAAAGGCAAGTTCGGACCAAAATCAGCCTACTTCCAGTTAGATTACTTTTCGCACATACTGGGATAAATAGACCAAAAATCAAAAAAATTTTAAAAGATTAATAACATTATAAGGGTTTGCACAGAGACGTGTCTTCTACACCAACTTGGCTAAAAAGGTTAGAAATGTGAGGGCAGTTCAGGGAGCCCACGCTCTCCTCAATGAACATAATAACCCAAGATAACTGTCCTGAAAGCAATGAGGTATACAGAGCACAACAGGACAAAGCAAAAGATATTCCACGTGGCTTCTGCTGGCTGTTAAAGAACTGAAATTTCCAAAGTTGATAAAAAATATCACAAAATACTGTTCAAATCCATGAGTACACATTTTTAAGAGGGATACTGCTAAAGAACAATCTTTTCCTCTCTTTTTCCAAGACTGTTAAAAGATGTCCAAAACTTCAGGCTGAATTAGCGTCTCTTTGCTTTTCTAATTTATTTTATTTTGCTTAAAAAGGAATTTGTCAACAAGTGAATTTGAAAGTCTGCTACTTCAAAGAAGTCACAAGTCAGATGTTAATCAGAACTCATTTCAAATATTCAACAACTGTAAGAAGTACAGTGCCAACTGAGACAAGCTTACAAATATTCCACATAAGGCCAAAGCTTCAACTTAACTGAAAAGATTAATCACTGAAACTGTCAGATTTGATAGGCTGAATTTAAAGGAATGAAACTTGAACTAAGCATCAACACACTTTCATGCATACATCCCCCTTTGCCAACCGACAACTTAATCATGAGACAAAAAAAAAAAAAAGGGAAAATTCCTGACCTTCTATCAACAGCATTAATATAAAGAACATATTTCAGGAATGAATAAAATAGTGTGTGTGGAGGGGAACAGAATCAAAGATCTGAATTTTATTTTTATCACAGATTTTGGAGAACAGTCTGAAAACACATTCAAGTCAGAATAGGGCAGAAAAAAGTGAAATCAGTTTCTCACACGTATATTCTGGGGTGGAGTTTACTGCATTCATTTTATAAAAGGAACTATATAAAATATTGTATCACATGTTATATTATAACTAGCTGTTTACAAAGGGGAGAAATAGAAAAGATCTTAAAATCTTGTAAAGTTACAATGAGTCAGGCCAAATAGGATATAAGGAACAACTTGCAGAAGTTATAAAAACTATTATTAATCCTTTTTCTAACAAATCAACAGCAAGAAACCTGGTGGTCTGTTGACCATTACAAGAGAGGTACTTGAATTTCCTCTATATTCACCTAGGAGAAGCATGGAAATAGTCCTTTGCCCATATTTTATATATGGGCTACATCACAAGGTCTGTCTCAAATTGAACATTGTCATGAAATAAACAGACAAAATGGATAGTTAACAAACCCTGGGACCAGAGGCCAGTCATTAAAGAATTCAGAAGGCCTAGAAAACAGCTAGCATGATAACAACTTTTAAAATGCTTCAAAAAGTGATCAAAAAAAGAGAAAGACTCAATACCTGTGACAGGAAAACTGACATTCTTAATTACAAGTAACATGACACATGGACAAATATGACATATTGAAGAAGAATCAAAACAATTTTTGCACAAGAAAACTTAGGTCTTACAAATCTATTTCAGTTTTCTGAGTGAGTCAATAAATTGACTCTGCTGAGTCAGAGGTCTAGGCAGGCCTTCAAAAGGCATTTAACAAAGGCCTTCCATGTTGATTCTTATAGAAACTTAGCTGACTTGGAAGATGAAAATGCCCTCACATGCTGGAATACCTAGCTATTAAATTAGGAAAAAATAAGGGAGAAGGCACAAGAAGATAGGAATAAATGACCAGTTTCCATGCTGTAGGAAGATCATATCAGTAGACACCTAAAGGGACCCATGCTTGGCTTTTGTCACAGAAAAAAAAATGTCAGAATTATTTAGGAAGCCAGGTAAATAGAGACAGAAACAAAGGAGATTAAAAGTAGTAAAGGCCTTCAATACTTAATGATGAAAAGAGAAGAAAATATACAGTAATGAAAATGAAAACACAGTCCTGATTCTAGTGATAGAGGTGCAGTTCTGAGTTTACTGTTATCACTCAAAATGAGATCTTGCAACTATAAAAGGTACCCTTATTTAAAAATACCACCTTTTTATTTTTAAAAAATATTGTACAATAGCAGTAAAAAAGTAAACAGAAGATTAAGAAATATTAGGAAAAACATATCAAGCATAACAGAAAATATAATTATTCTAGCCATACATTAACATCTTCAATAGTGTATTTCTGTTTACTATTGTGTCCACCCTACCCCACACCCCAATTATATAGTTTGGAACTGGAAAGTCAGAGAAATAATAATAAGTGATTGATGGTAAGGAATTGCTGGTGTATGATACTTGAGTTGAAGGGAATAAAAACCAAACTGAATTGGCGTACGGGATCCTGGGCTGGATGGAGGGAAGGAAGAGGGAACTGAATTCATTTCTATTTCAATATCGTGAAATTGCAGATGTAGATTCAAAGCAAACAACATAAATGCATAACCCAACACACAGCTAAATTTATAATTTTTCATGACAGGCCATAGCAAATGTTAAATGCTTACATGTATTCAAAAAATAACAGGTTTCATCACTTTGGTCTCATCACTGAGGTTGAGCTTGAATGACTGAAGAGACCTCCTCCAATTACCTTGCATTATTTTATGATTAGAATATGTCCATTAGTAAACTATCATATTAAGATATTCATGACGCTAAACCTATTTTATGAAAGCTACAGGACAATACCAAATATGTACCCCTAAGTGAAATTAAAATCTTGTCCTAATTAAGAAAAAATATAATATAGAATACCTATCACATGCATCAGCGAAACCTATAGTTTTTCTGGTTTTTATCACTATAAAGTGTGTAATTCAAAATTTGTATACATTTTTTGAAAATTTTATCACTGCAGTTTACAGGTCTATTCAAGAATTTGGAAAATAGGAGATAAAATATTAAACTTCAATGAAAAATTTGAAGCATACTAATACTCTTAAAGTTATTCCACTAGTCACATGCAAATGACAGATTCACTTTTAAATCTGACCATTGACCTTCAGCTTCTTCTTGTCAGGAAGAATTAAATATTTTTGAAACTGGAAACAATTTGGTGAGGAAAGTACAGAGTGCTGAGTGTTGATCCATGACAGTTTGTAATCCAGTAATTTTTTTTCCTTGCTATTATTAAACATCAGCATAATTTGCTAGAGGAAATGAACACATCTGCAAAACCCTCTTTTTACTTGTTTTTAGCTCTACACTTTAGAGGGTTTTCTAAGGAATTAAAATGAGCATTTCACCAGAAAAGTAATTAGAAAAAAAAATCATATAACCCAAATGTATCTCAAGTGGTAATTCTGAAAAAACATATTGCGTTTTAAAAATCTGCTAAGGGAGCAAATTGTGCAGCTAGTACTGCTTTACCATCACAATAACCAGCCCCAGAGGTTTGCACTGCAACAAAGATAATTCTCCACTGGATGAACAGTGCTAAGTGAAGTATCAAAGTGTTTAACAATAATACCATAATTATGTCTTTTCTCAAGTTTCGTTGTGATGAAGAGTAAAAAATTTATTAAAAAAATCAGTCCAAGAGATCTACGACTCAAACCAAGGAATTAAACACATAACAAATAGTATAAGACCTTACTGTTCAAACTTCTCTCACATCAGAAATAGTGCAGCAAGCAGGATTAAGGAAGTGATTGTCCTCCTGTACTCAGCACTGGTGAGGCCACACCTTGAATATTGTGTTCAGTTTTAGGCCCCTCACTACAAGAAAGACATTGAGGTTCTGGAGCGTGTCCAGAGAGGGGCAGCGAAGCTGGTGAAGGGCCTTCAGAACAAGTCTTAATAGGAGCGGCTGAGGGAACTGG
>VYXH01001429.1:235368-274657 GCA_013397275.1 Burhinus bistriatus | reverse complement strand
CTCTGAAAATTCCGTGATTCCACCACAGCCCAGAATTATTGGCACGTGTTTATGCATATACCTGTAGCAGCTCAGCCACTCAGGACATAAGTAATAAAAAAGAATATACTGCATGTACAGAGAACACGTTTCTTCAACACTCACCATTTTGTACTTTCTAAGCTACATTTCTCAAACATGCCCCAAATGCTTGCTGTCCCTGAGAAAGCAGCTTCATAATAAGCCATTTTTACTTATCTGAATAGTTAAAATACAATCTGAGGAAATTTACCTGCTGAAGTAGTAAATGGGAAAGGAAATGGTGAACCACAGTTGTCTGCAAATTCTAAGAACTCAAAAAATTGCCCATTGAAACTTTCCTCCCAGTCAGCTACATTCTTCTTACAATTGCAGTGATACAAAACTAGGATACCTCTTCAAGTAAACAGAGTTTCTCTCAATTTCAATTAACAAATAGGTGCGTACAAGTGTATACACTCATGATCCAAGATGAAAGTACACTTCTACAACTAAATGAAAAAGGAAAAAAACTTACAATTTTTCCATTCTTCAGGATTTAGAAGCCACTTTATCAACTTTACCTCACTATCAACTGCACCAAAACTGCTGACCCGCAACAGCACAGAAAGAGAAAATATTAACACAAATTAGAAGTGGTAATTACCTTCACCGTCCTCCTTGAAGGAATTTGGTTGAGAAACAGCAAAGCACTGCATAGTTTCATATTTCTGATGTGCTTCCTGGTTATCATGGCCTTCTTCAGAATCAGCAAGAGGTTTTACCAGCATCCGACAATTAAAGGTATGGCTATTACGCCTAGGAGTGTCACCAGACCAAGATCCCCCGTTCACTGAGCAAAGCAAAGATCATATAGTGAGATAAATCTGGTAGCAGTCATTTCTGCTGCTTATCCATAGGAAATTAATCAAGGTGCTTTGCAGACTGGTTGGGAAACAAGCTCATTCACCAACTACAATCTATTTTTCAATATTAGAGCCCAAACCAGCACACAACAAGGTAATTTATAAAATTCTCAGATTTTAAGAGCATCACTAATTTGCTCAGCTATCATGCTTCTTCCAAGTGACTTCTAAAGACATAGTAGAAAAGCAGGAGAAAAGTCTAAATATTGGTGCATGTAAAAGTTATACAGCAGAGTGAAAAGCCTACTGGGTAGATCAAGTTAATTTATGTGTCTGGAAGAAATAAGACAGTATGTCGGATCTGTCCAGTGAATTTAAAAGTGATTAATACAAAAGAGATGGCAGCATTGTATAAAAAACTGTGTCCAGTTTAGAAATAGAAAGGAAGGAAACTAATATGCATTTATAAAAATAGGAAGAAATAAAATCGGGAATATATTGAAAAACATAGCCTCAGCTACAACGGGAAAGACTGAAGGGATGAGAATGACCTGGGTGCAGTGATGGATAAAACTAAAGCCTAACACAGTGCTTAAGACAAGTAAAAAAGGAAACAAAATCCTGAGATGCACAAATATAGGTACTGGACATCAGTCAGAGCAAATTAATGTAACACCACATAAGGAAGTAGCAGGGTCATATTTAAAATACTCTTCACTTGCCCTCTTCAGTCACAAAATGCAATGAAGGCAGTAATTTATGGGGTTTAGCCATTTACATTTTTGATTGTTCAGGGGTTTATAAGTGAAGTCATAAAATGGTAAAGTGAATTGCATAATACTTTTTAAATGGCTGTGAGTAAATGAGGTGCCCAGTATTGACTTTCTTTTTCACCTCCTCCAAAAACCAATGACATTAAAACCAATATTAATATGAATCCAAAAATGGCTGCAACTAATAAAAAACATTTTTGAAAGATGAAGATAAATATTGGTGAGACTAAAGCCATTGAAATAAAAATTCTAACACAAGGAGTTTTCTGATTTTTCTTTTATATTCCCCCTTTTTTGGGCCATTCTTAGAATAACCAGCCTAGACAGAGAACTAATAGAGAGTTCACATAGCTAATGCTGTCTTTTAGTGATTCACTCTGGAGATCCATTAAAAAGATCAGCTAACATGAGTTACTAAGAGTAATTTTAACAAAGAAGAATCTGAAAAGAGTGGAGGATGCTTTTGAGAATAATATTAATCATTCATACAGCCCATATATACATTAAAAATAAATAGAGTGTATATGATGAAACTGTAAGTAGTGAAGGACATTAACTTAAGTTATTGAAACACTGATTTATGAAAACAAAGTTAAATAAATAATGGTATGATATAAGGAAAAGATATATACCTAAAGATTTTGGCAGCAGGATTTTGACGAATTCATTGTGGTCCCCTACATGCAGGATGCTATATATGCTTGTGTTCATCAGCTCTTCTTGGTTGTACCTTAGGTACTGTGTCACATTCTCAGAAACAAACACAACATTACCTTCTGGGTTCACTACGAAGAAGAACCCGTCTAGGGCCTAAAGGAGGGGAAAAAAAAAAAAGGCAGAGAGAGAGTGTGAGAAAATGAGAGAGAGAAAGAGAAACACAATACCAAACAATCAGATTAACAACAAGATACACAGAAAATAAATATTCCCTTCAGAAGACACAGGGAACAGGAACCAGACTTTCCCCTCTTCAACTCAGCTCCATGGTATTCCAAAGTTTCTGCGAGGAAGTGTCTAAATTAGTCATTTCTGCTGATTGGTTTCCCCCCTTATCTCTTGTGACTGTGACAACCTAGCTGCAGCATTCTTTCCAAGATATCTGCTGTATGTTATCTCAGGCTTAAGCCAAATACTACATCACTTCTACCTGATGAGGATAAAGTAAAACTTGAGTATCAGTAAGAATTTCTCATGCGAACTGTCTTTTCCTTAAGATGCAACCATGATTGTGGATGGTAGAAATATTTCAGAATACATCCCTCTAACTTTATGTCATATGAGCAGATAAAGGGGGATACATTTAAACTTAAAGCACCAAAGCTTTTGGCCTAAGCATTCAATTAATGCTCAATGAACCCATTATACACTTCTGCAGCTTTGCCTGATTTGTTCACCTCGCTAAGGATTGGTAGGAAATCACTGGAACAGTTGTTAGCTATTGCATCTCCAGGGACAGAAACAAGTCAGAGAAACAGGCAAGGCAAGACTCATTATGGGTTAATTAAAAGCAAGTGGATCCGTACTAAACCTGAACTCAGCTTGCTGCAAAACAGTCTAACAAGGTGGAGCTGCCATAGCAAGCCTATACAGGCACGTGGCATTTTTGATATGACCAAACTTGTATACTATACAGCTTGCGTGTTGGGCTTAGCAGGCAGGTCTCAAGTCCTCAGGCTACAGATATATATTAACAATATCGTACCCAACTGAGCAGTTAGCAAATCCAGACAGTACAAAAGAGAAGGCTAAGGAGGGATCTTATTTCTGTCTTCAGCCACCTAGCAGAAGGCTAAAGAGAAGACAGAGCCAGGCTCTATTCAGAGGTTCACAAGGGAAGGACAAGACGCAATACACACAGGTTGCAAGACAGGGAACTTCATGGAGATAAAAGAAAAAAAAAAAAAATTCACCATGAAGGTGGTCAGATATGGGAAAAAGCTGCCCAAAGAGGCTGTGAAATCTCCTTCCCCAGAGGTATTCAAACCTTGGCTGGACTAGGACCTCAGCCATCTGCTCTAGTCAGACCTGCTTGCAGTGGGAGGTGGGACTACACAAGCTCCAGAGATCCTTTCCAAACTAAGTTAGCTGATGATTCTGCTAAAGGGAGGGACAGTGAAAGCACAACACACAAGCAGAGTGGCTGAGCCAATGGTTGCCAAATGCTTTGTTTGTTCTGTTTTTAAATGAAAAAATAATAAACCCCACAAATAAATGTACAAGTATGTACTTTTCCTGACTGCCTCTAAATTAAGATTAACTAGGTCTTTTTTTCTCCTGTTAATTATCACAAATGCTAATCTCTGACTTTGTTTTTATCATTGCCTTGTTGTTGTGTCTGATCATTCTTGGTTCCTGCAGTTAATTCACTTTCTTTGGAGAGCTCACTCCTTTCCATGTGCTTTCATGACATTTTCCTGCTGACTAGTATTTAGTTTAACTACCAATGATTTATAAGATTTAATGAATTGAGGCTCTAATACAATTTTCTATCAGCATCTCTGCTATGGATTAGTGTGTTAAACTGCATTTCGCCACTGCTTGAAGCCAACGTAAGTATGACCTCTTTGGTTTAGCCCTTTCTACATCACGACAGCTCCCTGTACTGTCTGAGGATATGGAGAGCTGGACCAGAGAACTGAGTTGGCTGAACACTAACGCAAGAAAAAATAAAAAAAAAAGATGCTAGCCACATCTGTCCCCTGAACTGACCCACCATGAAACCACACGGTGTTCAGAGCTGGCAGAAGGGTGTGGGTTTGGCTGAACCATTCTGCTTGGCAGCGGTCCACGCTTACATCAATTCAAAGGGATTGCAAAACCAAAGCCATAGCAGATGTTTAGCGGAGTCCTGCTTGGAAGGAGAAAACTAAAGGAGAAAACTTTCAAAGACAGAGATGGGAAGCAAGAGATTATGAGAGTTACTGGCATCCCACAATAATCTTCAGTTTTCCCTACTATTTTCCTACTACAGCAACTTCTTTGGCGAGGAAGTGCTCTGGGCCGTTTCCTCACCGCTGCTTCTTGGGTTGACCACAGAAATGGTCATCTGAGCCTAGAGTAACACTGGGCCTTAAACGCCAGTCTCCCATTTCTTTCTTTTCTATTAATAAAATAATCTTGTAGGTAAGCTGCAGCAGGCTTTTGAGGAAGTTAATGCACCAAGCCACTTAAAACTTTCAGAAGCTTCCACTTTTGCAATAATTTCTTAATTCTGTCCCCAGATGTATGCAACCACAATAAACAACTTTTCTAAAAATTCTGTGATTCTTCAGAGCTATTAGTACAATGGGGGAACACATAATGCACAACATGCTGGAAGAGAAAACGAGAACAGATATTATTTTAGATGATATACTGGAGTGGAAAATACATCTGTGTTCTTTGAGATATGTTAGCTCTCTCTTGACTATTTTTTTACCCTCTATCTACTTTCTGCTTTAACCAAGAAATATGTTAAAATATTCGTCAGAGGCAGCTGCATGATGAATTTTACTCTCTCTCTTCACCTGGAAACACTATTTTGAGGATTCTTCAGTTTTATTCTTTAATAAAAACAGACAATTACATTTCTAAACCAAATCAACTAATAAATTGTTCATCAGCATTGCCGTTTTTATTATTATTTGGCAATGGAAAAGGGTAGGTTTTTGAAGAGGTTGTATAAAAGGGTTCTGTAAAGATGAAATAACTTAATTGCATTTCCTTAAGTAGATAAAGACACAAAGAAAGTATCTGTAGTCTTTTCACAGTAAACGTATAGCAACTTTCGGTCCTTTTAAGTTTCTTGGTGCAAAAGGACCACGGTTTATTAATTTAGTTCCACAATCTTTCATTGTTAATATGCAATGGTTTTACTGTGAAGGAAAGCTAAATTAAATGGAATAATGGAATAGACGGGTGATTTTACATATCATATTTGCTGCAACAGCCAATCATACAAGATAAGCCGGGGGGTGGGTGTGTGTGTGTGTGTGTGTGTGTGTGTGTGAATCTTATCCTTACTTTCCTGGTGATTAAAACAGGTCCTCACAATTAAATAAATAGGAAGTTAAATTTTAGTATAGCAATGTAAGAGATGGATGTTTAACCTTGTTTGATAGCAAAACCAAAACATTAACATGTATAATAAATATTAAATCAATTGATTTGTTACCCCCACTTTTCAAACGAGAATGTTTTCACTTCAATCTAATCTTCCTTATGTTTAGTACTGTGATTTTGGAACCTTTACTTTGTACGTAGTACTGAAAACTATGTTTTCATTTAAGAAATCATGCAAAATAATGCAAATACTTTAAACTGTTATAACGTGCATCTTCCTCCTGCAATATTAAAAAATGACAGAAGAAATATGCTTCCGCCAAAGTTGGTTCCTTTAGCTTGATTCAGAATTTGTGTTTTGTTTTATCTAAAGTAACATTTATTATTCCTTACAGATAAAGTCCACAGTCAGAACAGGAAGAAACAGTTTGCAAGTGAGCTTAAGCAGATAAAGCAGTAGTGCCAAAGGACAGTAGCATATGACATTAGGATCCCAGATAACATACCTACCCAATATTACTATTAATACATTTAGAAGCTAGGTTTTTAACCATGCAGCCTTTTGGGATATCAAAATAACAGCTAAAATCAGATAGACATCTTAACTGAACAAACTGAAATACATGTCTTGAAAAGCTCTCCTAGATTACTTTCATACTCTAGTGGGAAGCGCTGAAATGATAAGTCATTAAAACAGTATAGCAACAACATGCAATTTTCGAGGAAGTATTATTCATGTGTATACTACTGTATATGTAAGTCAATGCTTAGGTACAACAGGTCTTCCAAATCTATCATGGTTTAGAACAAATAAAACATGCACGTGCAGACACCCCAGACTTGCTACCAAATGAAGCTCCTCAAGTTGTCTGTGTTACAAACCAGCAGAATCATCTCTTTCTTTGCCTCTCCCCACCCCATACTAAAAAGAGTTTCATCACTGAATCCAACAGAAATACGCTGCCTTAAATATGCTCTTAAATTACATAATCCTAAGTAGCCAGGATGGTTTGTCTCTTTTGACCATTCTTTTACAGCGACCTCCAACTGCACTTTTTCATTTCATTACACCACTCTTCATCCTAGGGGGAACAGAATGGGCTTAAATAAAGGAATTTTGTGCTCTTCACCTCAAGCATCATTGGTCCAAGTGCATCCTTGTCGATGACACTCTGACCCGTAGATGACACATCTGCTTTTTGCACTTCATCTTCATTAGCTGCTGCTGCTTTTTCTGCAATAAAGAAAACTGCGTGTTAAACGACGGAGCAGTGCTCTCTGATACAGTAAGAGCCCACAGAGTATTGAGACTAGCTATGAAACGGTTACAGTGCAGTAATTCTGAAAATGAGATTAAACAGTCTCCCATAGTGATTCAACAGAAGCATAACTAGTATATTTGCCTCTCAGTTTTGAAATTTTATTACACAAATAAAATAATTTCTGCTGTTTCTCTGTGAGACATTCTACCGAACTACAAAACATAACCCTGGGCAAAGACATGGACTCCTCATGAAGGTGCAATGAGCAAGAACCAGGATCAAGGTGTATTAAGAGACTGATCTAAAAGAGCACGCAAAGCTCACAGCTGTACAACTTTTCCATGATCACTATATTTAGAAGGAAAAACATAAGTCCGCAATCTTCTGTTCCAGTACTGAGAAACAGCAGTCTCATTTTTCGGTTCCCATGCCTCCACCCACATTTTTACCATCGCATAATTTTCATACTGCCTTATTTACCAATATGTTATGAAAACTACATACAATTTCAAGTGCTGTATTTGAAAATTACAGGCAAGAAAGTAACGATTTAAGATTTCTGGAGCATAACGCCACATATTACAATATGTTATATACAGTATCACAGATCATACCCAAGTCCAAATGAAAGGGATATTCATACATATTGGAACTTTCAAATCAAGAGGGTTTATAATTCCTATCAAGTAATGGACTGTATTAATTTTTCTATTCCAAGAATGATATTGGTTGTTAAGGGAGAAGTAATAAAAACACTATACAAAATACATATTCTACATTGTAAGTTAATGAAATGAGTAATTTTTTTGTTGCTAGTTCTACACTCAAAACATTATTTTATTATTTTTCAAGCAATTATGTAAAAGCTAGGGCTATAGGGCAATCTAGAATATTAAAAATCATTAAAGATTTTTTATTTTTAATATTATGCAATAGATTATTTTAATAAACATGAAAGCACACTGAAATTACGATAACAAGAATTTATGCCTTCTACAACAACAAACCAGAAGAAGATTCATTGTAGGAATTACTGAAAGTACCACATGCAGATGGAGCAAAGGGCCTTTGGAAAATCACCCTTAGTGAACATTAAAGCATCAGTCATACAAATTAAAACGTATTCAAATGCACAGTATTTTCCGCTATCTGTAGATCTGCAATACTGCAGCCAAAGCTCCTCTGAACTCTTTCCTTGGCGAAGGTTGTAAGGTCAGCGCGCCTATTAGACACAGAGTAAAGGAACTGCTTCTAGGAACCCCTGGGTGTTCTTCTGTCAGCGATCACCTGCTGGCAATAAGGCTTTGGCCACTTGGGCTGTCTCATCCGAGATTTCTACAGTTTCTTGCTTTCATGAAAAGAGTCACAAAAATCTTAGCTGCCACTTAGGGTGTGTTCATACACAATATAACACCATTGTGAATAATGATGAAACAAAATTGTTCTGAAGACGGACTGTTGCAACTAATGGAATAATTTTAAATTACTTTGATTAGCATAATCTGATAGAAATAAATATGCTAGAAATAACTACTAACGCTTCCTCTGCCACTTAAACTCACCAGGATACAAAATTAGTATTTCTGGTTTGGACTGAGGACTGCAGTGGGATTTTCTTTTTTTTTTGTTTCCTTTTCTTTCTTTTCTTTCATCTTCTTTTGGCAAAAAGCGGAGATTAGGTATAACAGGAAAAAAAAATGAACAATCCTTCCCACACTACAATATAGCAGAGTTGGCACCATATGATGATACAATACTGAAAACAATTCTAAAAATTGCGAAAGAACTCTAAAAGATTCTAAAAATAGGGTTGAGCTTTTAATGAAGTCGATGATGATATTTGTTTCCCATCTGTTCCCGGTAGCATAAAGTGATCCCTGGTTTCACACTGCAAAATATTATAATGGATATGGATACGAGCTTCCTGCTTTCATCCCCTCACTGCTTCAGCCATTGATACCCTCGTGAGTATTGAAGAACATGGGATTATACTCCATGTGCCAGAAATGGAGGGGCTGCAATATGGCACAGCAACGGTGTGCACGCACATTCACTACCCAGTATTTCCAGGTTTCACCGATTTATAAAGACTACTTTTACTGATTATTTTTCACCTAACATAAAACATTTGCTGAAGATTTTTTTCACTCTTACAACCAGAGACTTCATACAAACCACCAATAAGATATCTACAAAAACAACTATTCTCTTTTGTGCACACAGGCAAGGTTTTATACAAAGAAAAAGCAGGAAGTTTTTAATTACTATAACGGTAATCAACATCGAAGCTGCAATACCAGGACAGACCAAGGATCTCTCAAGTCTCACATCCAGTCCCTGACAGTGGCTGCTTTCCCCTCTGGTTCGATGTTTCTCCATTTCAACCCTTTGATCTCTGACCGCTTCCATTCCTTGATCAGCTGTCCCTCACAACCACTCGACCCCTCCATTTTCTTTTCCTTAAGATACACTTTTCCACAGAGGTCCCAATACCTTTGTGGGATCAATAAACACAGTGCTTGCTCATGGAAGAAGTGTAACAAATGGAGAAAATATGCAAACGCTGTTTAGACACAAACGGTGCCTACCTGCCTCTCCCAGTGATGGTGACAATGTACACTACGTTACTCATGATGTTTGGTTAGACATTCCGAAAAGCTTTGTAAAACACAAGTGCTCCAACATTACAGACTTCATAATTGGATCCGTAACTTAATTGTGTAAGAAGTTAAGTGGGCAGAGAGCTTAGAAGAGGCTACACGTTCAGGCCACAGGTCCCTATACATTTATTTAAGCGGCATTGTATAGGAAACCATGGCCTCAGACAGCCTCTGAGTAGGACCAGCAGCAACTTACGCTGATGCTATAAACTGCAGCTACTGATAATGTCAAGCTGTGCAGTAAATTATCCATTTTTGACTGAACTACAAAGCCCCTTGTGAAGACTCTATCAGCACATACAGGATAAGTAAGTGCGAACCCTGTCAGCAGGGTCATCCTGATAGACGGGCATGGGGAACGTCTTGAAATGAAAATCTTCTCTTCAGTGATACCGCACGTGGGGCTAATTGCGAACAAAAATTTGTTGCAGGAAGGTTGGAAAAAACCAACAGCTGATACACGAATTTTTAGTGCTGACAACACCCGTGCATTTATCACGAGTCGGTATTTTTTGTTTTTCTTAACAGTTCCAGCTTCTGGTGTTAAGCAGTGGTGCAAAAATGTAAAGTTTACTTTTCCTTTTTTTACTTCTCCTATCCTTTTTAGCTTCACTGGGGGCCCTACAAACAAATCAAAAGCACAAAGTGTTTATTATTTCTACACTAGAGTAATGATTTTTGAATGCCAGGGGTTAGGAAAATAGCTGCAGAGGCCCAACCTTGCAAAGCCTCTCAGAAGCCTTTTTTCCAGCCCCATGGGAATTGCGGGTATTACCCTGTGACTAACCACAGCCGCGAGATTTTTCCACTGCGGCCACTAACACAGAGAGCGGGAGCTGGTTCCTTGATCTCGCACCTTCCAGTGATGCTGCCTCCTGGAACAGCGATGCCCCTGTTCAAATGTAAAACGCCGAGAAAGCACTACCAGGCATCCTATGGGCACGGTGGCAAAAAAAGAGTGGAGGTTTAGTATGGCAAAGAAATACAGCCTTGTGCCGGTGGAGGAAGTGAGCAGGGTGGGAAGAGGCTTCCCATGGCTTCACCTCCCCACGCAAATTCTCTGCTGGAGGTTTAAGCTTCAGCATTGGCCCCGGGCGTTTCAACAGAGAGGGAGCATTAAATTAGAAACCGGTCCCATCCTTATGAATATGGCTACCAGGGATCAAGCATATTTTATCTAAATTACAGTGGAATAAACTTCACGCACATGAAATAATTATTAGCTCTGCTCAATTAAGAGTTTAGCCTAGAGAGAGAAAAAAATTTAAATAAAATAGAAGTATTCCTGAGAGAGATACTACAAAGAATATTTACATCCAATTATGTAGCATTTTAGTGATGTGTGTAAATTAGACTTTAAACTGTGGAAATGTTTACAATTGTATAAGCAGTAATATACCAAAATACATACTAATATTTTCAATTGGGCATCTTCCTAGTGATCATAAACTGTATTTATTTTTCTATGTTAATATGCAGAAGAAAGAAGGAAAAAAAAGCCCTCACAAATATTTTCTGACAAATTTATCAGTGGGAAAGCTTCAAGCTTTATTTGAAGCTCATTCCAGACTCTGAAAGCAAACCTTTGTGAAATCACATTAGTTTAACAGAAATTTGCAAGTCAGAGAAAGAGAAGCCAAAAGCAATAGTTTGGAGTCTCCTGCTATATTTTAACTTAGGAAGCCTTCCTGGTTTTCCATCCTCCCAACTGTTGGTTCTCTCTGGATTTCTGACAGCAGGCTCAGAAGTGCTACTGACAGACATCGCCTGCTCTTGGTTGTGTTTCAAACCCTCCCTTCCTACAGGTGGGCAGACAGGACCAGCTGAACCACCTGAAAAGCTCTCTTTGTCTGCATTCAAGCTCTACTCCAACTTCCTTAATGAGACCAGCTACAGAAATATTTCCCCCTTGATGCTCTCTGCAAAACCAAAATGCATTTTCGAAGTAAAGAACGAAACTGTAGCCTCTGTAGGGACTGCAAAAACTTGAAGCATAATCTGAAAGAGAAAATTTGCATCAACACACATTTAGTTTGTTTTTCATAGGAGAAACACTTAAGGTTCTTCATAGAACAAGAGGAGCAAAAATGAGACGCTGGCAAAACCCTGGACAGGGCAGTACCCGTGCTCTACAAACTGCTGAGGAAAAAGGTCAAGAGAAAAAAAACTGTAACAGGCAGAATCAAATTTATTATGCAATACTGCTTAAAACAGGTTTTCTCAGGTGCCCTATATAATTCCTGTTCTTCAGAATTTTCTGAAATTGCTGTTGAAATGTCACACCCACCTCAAATCACATACCCTCATTTATAGGGCATATGGTATAGGTAAAAAATGTAAGCAAAGAGATTTATTATGAGGCATACTAGAAAGCTCAACTCTGCATGCTAGAAAAATCACACGAATCAAGAAAGATCCTTGTAACAGTAACAGCAATATCACTTGAAAGTGATTGTAAATGCTATATAATGTTTAAACATGTAGTTTAATTTTACACTGCAACTGTCTTGAAAACAACTTATCTTCTTCATTTTTTGTACGCATTAGCCAGCTACTTTTATCTTGTCTCATTTATGTTTGCGAGTAAGTTTACCTTATGTGGTCCTGATCTCTCCTGAATTGCAGTGCAAAAATAAAATCCAAACAATCGAATCAAGGAAACAGTAAAAGTATGTAACTGGCCAAAGATGAGGGTAGATATACTATTAAAAACCAATGTTAACATATAATAGCAAGTATACTTAGCAAATTGTTAAATTTTAGCTGACATTACAGTTTTAAGTATTAGATTTAATAACATTTGAAATACTAGATTTAATAACATTTGTGCACGACTGTTTCTAAGTAATGATATTGACTGAGGCAATGAACAGGAGGTTTTTAATGTGAATAGGGCTATACGAAAAGTACCTTCAAATGTATCAACTTGAATAAAAACCCAGAAAAAAACGACAAAAAAAAGAAAGCTTGTATTTGGTAACGTGAGTAGTTTGGGATTACTACACATGATGAAGCAAAGCAGCGAAGAACGTGTAAGTTATTTTGATGCTTGGTTAACCACAGGAAAGCAGCTCTGCCTTGTAGCTGCATAATTCAGAGCACTACGATCCATGGCTCACATGGAACTTGATATCCACACGCATGTTTCTTACCCAGTTCCCGTTGCCTCAACATAAGTTGTTTTTTCTCTCTGAAAGCAAGTAATTTTTCAAAAGACCAGTGCCTGAGAAACAGCAAGTATTTCAGCAATCAATTTTAAGACCAGCTTATCCCATGCCTGTGAATAAAGTTAGCTACTATTTTGGGGAAGTGATTATGTAGTGAGGTTGCTCTTTCATCATACAGCATACATCTGTCCAGAGCAAAGAAGCTATTAGACTCCCGAATACATTTTTTCCCTCAGAAACTATAGATCAAGTCTTGCAGGAAAAACTATGCAACATCTCAGGAAGGTTTTCGGAGGTAAAACAAGGGAGAATTATGCATCTGCACCAAACTAAAATTAGAAAAGCTGCCATATGGCTCTGTGAAGCCAGCAGCACGTTCTTATTCATTAGGAAGCATTCTGCTAACATAAAAACACAAGGCCTTCCTGTGCTCTCCAAATGTGTTTATCTTTTCAACATTAATGCACGATATATCATCAGGCTGCTGAAATCTCCTGCAGTGCATATTAAAAAAAAGCACAGCTGCACTTTTTCTCAGCACGTTTATTCACCGCCAGCCATCTAAGCGCGCAAACTTTGCCCACCTCCCTGACACACAGCCCTCTCGCTAGCAGGCCTCGCCTGCCCTTCCCTTGCAAAGGGCGGTGTGCCCGCTCCCCTGCCCAGCCCGGCCCAGCAGCGCCCCATGCCTCCACTCATCACACCCCCATAATTCAGCTTCGTATTTACTACTGCTGCTGGAAGCACACGTAAACGACCCCAGGGCTTAAGCTAAAAGCCCTCGGAAAGCTGTAAGCTCAATTACTCGCGCAGAAGCAACAGCACTGACAGCGCCGCCCTTTCTTCTTTGCAGCGTTTTCAACTTCTCCTTGGCTCAGCTGCTCTCCCACCCCACGCGTACCTGCCCCACCTTCCCGCTGTAAAGAAGCATCAGGAAGACACCGGCTCTACGAAAAGCTTTGCATTCTCCTAAGAACACCAAATACAGGCAAGCATTCGTGGAGCTTTTCAAGCTTTGAGCGATGTCTGCTCTTAGAAAATTCATTAACAGTAGCCGGTGTATAAAATTTTCATGGACGCTGAAAGTAAAACAAGCACTGAAATGCCATGATGGATTTAGGAACAGCAACAAACGGAAGTAATAATACATAAAATTAATACTAGTTTCATTTCTCCTAATAATTTTGACATTTCTCCATCATTCTTTTTTTGTGCAAGTCAGCATTTTTACTCCCGATACAACTTCTGTAAGAAGTACTGCCTGAGAAATAATTGCCCCCAGCTAAGTTAAACTGGAACAAGGAAAAAAACCATGAAATTCAACTCACCAAGAATAATATTTCACTGCTGGACAGAAAGAAAACTAGTATCTCTGTATGTTATTTTTGCTAAATACTTTAATATGCATTTTACTACCTTTTCCTTGGTTTCTTCTCTTCCCCATGCTCATTTTGCCTGTCTTTTCTGTCACCGCATCTACGATCCCTTTTTTCTGTCATTATTACAAAACTCAATGGTTTACTTCTTGGAAGTGAGGAAGAGGACAGGGGGCAGCAATGGAAGTGCCCCCTCCTTCCTCCCCTTGCCCCAGGAGCTGGCGGGCTCCAAGGCCCATGAGCTGGGGTATCCCTGTGCTGCGGTCCCAGCACATGGCTCCATTCAGAGCTCTGAGGCTGAGTCTCACCCTCTATAAATACACTTAAATAGCTTCTCTAAAGATTGCTAACTCTTGGATTTAACATCAGCAACCGAAAGTGTCAACGTTGTTTACAGAAATAGCATTATTTGCAGAAATATGTACCTACTATTCCCAGACTTATCTACTTAATGCAGTGGCAGAGATTATTCACACCTGAATTGACCTCAGAAGGTCAATAGTTTCTGGTAAGTTAAGGACTGGGGAATGAAGTAAAACCCAGAATTACAACCCACTTGCTGCTGCTTAACTGAAGAATAAAGTGTCCTATCCGGGACCCCAAATCCACAACGGCTTCATCCATCCCCAGCATGCAATAAAAATAATAAACAACACAGCAAGTAAAATAATTTCCCTGCTGAGATTATTTCTAGTATTTTTATTTATCAGTAAAGACACAGAAGGACAACTGTCATCCTACCATTTAAGTGAAATCTAAACTAAGACTAAAAGCAACCCTGGACCCAGAAACTATTTCTCACCCCATGCCTCATTTTAAACTGTGAGGATACAACAAACTACCACATGGTGAGTGGAAAGTTGTTTTTCATGAAGATCTCTTGAATGTGGAATTAAGCTTCCATCAGAACCTTCACTTGTTGACTCGCTGCAACATTGACCTTTTCCACTAAGTTTTCAAAAAAAAGCAGAAAGGAATATAACTGGCTGTAGTTTTACTCCTGCAGAATTTTTAGACAGGTCTTAGCTTATTAAAATATTTGATTACGTTCAACATACACTTTTACATAAAATGAAAGTGTGTGCTTAGCTTGCAAACTGATAAATCAAATGCGTGTGTGTGTATATATTCCTATGTTTTTAAGTTATATCTTTCTCTTTTCTCCAAAAAGACCACTAACACTGTCTTCCCAGTGTATACTGACTGGCTAGAGAAAGAGCATAAATGAATTAATCATGAAAGGTGCTGCCTGCCCAGGAGACTTCCCTACCAAAAGGCCAAAATCCAGGATGATGCTAAGAATTTATAATTTTCACTGGTTTAAAATGCTTTTTTAAACGCTGGGGGGGGGGATGTTTGTTGTTTTTGTTTGTTTTGGTTTGGGGTTTTTTTGCATTTACATTTCCTAGGAACGCGTAGTAACTGGTATAATCTCAAATCTCTGACTGGTTGTGGTGTAATTTAGAATATTTTATAAGTGTCTAAAATACAGTACTTAGACAACAAAGGTAGATCAAGTACATTGGCTATCAGTGCCTTACCCCAAAATACACCCAATTTATCAGTCACTTATTATTCTATTCTGGAATCAGATAAACAGATTCAAATATATGTATCTGTAGCTATATACACACACTTACATATCCAGGTATTTAGATGACTTCAAAATACTTACGTAAACTACTCAACTGTACATGATAACAAATGCCACGCATCCATCAGCATTGACTTAAAATCTGTTACATTAATATGGCTGAATTTCAAAAGAAAGAGCCAAGCTAACTGACCTCTGCACTGAAATATTAGATACAAATATTTGGCATCACTCAGTTTAACAAAGTAATTATTTTCTTTGGTATGTACTGAATTAGGACAGAAAATTTTACTGTATTTTTTGGCACTTACAATTTTATAAGTGTTAGATATTTGCTTAATGAGTAACCTCATCTTGTTTTGATAATTCATCTCTAAAAACAGCATTAATATGAATGCCTAAATGGTGGGAGCCTGATGTTCTTTAACATTTTGGCTGAGCTGATGTTTTCAAAGACAAGAAATATGGCAGGATCTGATAATTTCGTTCAAAACAGGGCTCCATCACTGTCTCAGAAATAATATATTGCTTTCACAAAAGTTAACAGCTCTCCAATTGGTTCTCTGACGCGTAAAAACACAGGCAAGATTTTCAAAATAAAGATAGAGGGTTAACACTCTTTAGACTAGACTCTGTAGATGCAATTGCCAGCTAATTAAACTTATAGGTTTCCAAAACTTAGGCCAAAATAACATACTGCAAAGGAACATTAATCTAGCCAGGCCCCGTTTCTTGAAGCCTCGCTCTTATGTACTCAACCAACTGTTAAAAGGAAACAGATGACTCCCTTTCTTTGAATGCCACATTGCCATGATTACAAAATATCTTCTTTATTTAGGATGCTGATGATAAATCTTTGTGACACACCAGATCATTCACAACAACAGGCAAAAATCTTTTTGCTTTTATAAATTGCCATCGATGACTGCAGAAGTTTTCAGGAAACCTAATATGGGGCACCAAAAAGAAATATGATGGATCATGGGCTCCCTGTGAGCCCATGAAAGAAAAAAGTTTCCATAATAAAGTGTAGGCCAAAATGGAGCACAGATAATTGAAGACAGCTAAGGAAGAACAGAAACAAGTTTAATTTAATGTGTCCATGCTAACATGGATAACAGGGCTCCTACTGCTTCTAACAGTCCAGATTATAGTAGATAAATCTTTTACGAAAAAGCTCTAAATCATTAAGGACAAGTAAAGTTTTCTTCCTATAATAGCCCAGTGTTCAGAAATAGAAGCTGGGGCCCCTTTTCTTGCTTTTCAAGGAAGGAATTTTTTTAATCCAAATCCTTTATGAAACTGTGTTTAAGATTCATTTCATATATTTCAACAGTGGCTACATTATTTCAGGTACATTATGAATACAGCATGGCTGCTGGAAGGATGGTAATTGACTATTAACACGTACACTTTAAGATATTCTCTAAAATTAAAAGATCTTTTTTTCATTACCCTAGAAAAGTTTGGCTTATCTTGTTGCTAAGATTTACATGCAGACAAAGTCACTTTTAATCTCAATTATATTAATTTGTTCTGTCACATTTTAAAATGCCTGCTAATAGAGCTGATAGGTACAAATGGGCTCCCTTCAATAGACTGAACCATACTTACAACCTAATTAATTAAGCGTTAGCGTTTCTTGTTCTCTATTTCAGAGTCACGAAGGAGGGATCAGCACCTAGTCTTAAATAAGTCAGTATAATCCATAAACAGAAAAATAATTAAACACAAACAATATTGCTTTCTCTATTTCCTTAGTGAGCTTTATCGGTTCTCCTCTGAGGAGAAGATTTGACCTGCCTTAAAAACCGTTCCCTTAGCCGCCGGCAACTAGCAGCTCATTGGAAAGGATTACAGAATGGTAGGGGTTGGAAGGACCCTTCAGAGATCATCTAGTCCAACCCCCCTGCCAGAGCAGGTTCACCTAGAGCAGGTTGCACAGGATGGCGTCCAGGCGGGTTTTGAATATCTCCAGAGAAGGAGACTCGACCACCTCTCGGGGCAGCCTGGTCCAGTGCTCTATCACCCTCAAAGTAAAGAATTTTTTCCTCATGTTGAGACAGAATTTCTGTGTTCCAGCTTATGCTCAAGATGCTGCAAGTTGTGGCAGTAGGTGCTGCCGTAGCCGGCTCTGTAACCTCGCTGCTATTCCCCAGCCCCAAGGTCCTGACGCGGCATAGGCTGGAAGTGAGGTGCCCCCATTTGGCAATTGTCACATTGAGTATGCCGAACAAATGTGGCTTTAACCAGGAAACGTTGAAGATTAAGGTCTGACTCCAGTCATGTTCCTCCTTGGCACGAAGGTTGGTAATGCAGGTCTGCCGCCAAGCCCGCGCATCAGATCAGAAGTGACAATCCAGAACCTTTTCCTCCAGTCTGCAATTTACTTACTCGCTTGCAAAAAGGAACATGGGTGCCTGCTCCTCACTTCACCCATTAGAGCATCAACAGCTGAAACCTTTTAACTAATAGTTGTTACTTCCACAGGATTATGGGACTGCCTCAGCCTAAACATTTCAGGAGAAGAGTTTTTGAGCTAAGTATCTAAATCCTAAACCATTTGTAGATCTGGGCCAAAGTACTTATTTAAAAAACAAAAACAAAAACAACAAACAACAACTACAACAACAACAAAAAACAGCAAGAAAAAAACAAACAAAAAACCCAACAAAAGAAACCAACTCCCCCACCTTTGGAAAGGGTTTAAGCTGTTGAGATAAAGGATATATGCTCCTTGTTTGAACTTCACAGGAAGAAAGAATGTCAGTGCCCACAACCATGACAGAGCTCAGGGAAAGGAAGAGTATTCTCACACAGTAACTCACAATGACCCTGAGAAAGCCAATATCCTCCCTCAATTATATTTAATAAAGGTTTTATGGACTGGCTTCTCTGCCTGTACCACTGATACAAAAATGCAACAACAACAAAAAAAAGCTTACTGGGCATCTTTACATTTTAGATTGCCAACTGCAAACACATAATTATATTTTGAACATTAAGTACAATGGCCTGACAAGCTGTATTATAAGGTCCCATTACAATCAGCATCTCTAGCAGTTAGATGGTGACTCAACTTCCACGCTTAATGGTAATCAGAATAATCCTTGATATCGATCAGTATAACACTCAATGATTTATTAGTAAGTTTGGTCACATTCCCTAAAATGATTTGGTGATTTCTTACTGCAGCAGTAAGAGGGAAAAGTAGTATCAGAGAGACAACACTGAATGGAATAAAACTGTCACAGGTACAGAAATGCTGGTCCCAAAACCAGTTGCACTGGAGGCAAGAGGGAGCGTAACTGGGAAAGAAGTGGAAAACAAAACACAGGACAATTATTAAAAAGGAGAGAAAAGAAAACAGCAAAGGCTGAAATACAAAGAAAATCCATTCTACATAAAATATCACTTTTAACAGCTAGTGACAGGGAGTATTACATCCAGAAAAGTCAAGGAGGATATTAAGAAATAACTAAAGATAGAAAAATAAACTCAAACATTCAAGTATTTCCTCCTAAGCTAAGGAGGTAAAAAGGTTTTGTAGAAAAGAAGGAAGACAGGAAGAATTTTGCATTATTGGCACAAAATACCTCAATATTTTTCCACCCGACACCAAAACAAACAAACCAAGAAAAATCTAAATGAGGGTCCCTCTGAGTTTTCCGATCTATATTTAGAATTTACAACCTTGACATCTCTTCCTCCTCTATTTTTTTTCATTTCCAAGTGAATCAATTGTTATATTTAAGCACACTTCCTCTTCAATGTTGAACATAGGCCCAGACCTAATTTGACATAGAATAACCTGTCTCTGGAAGACATCTCCCTCAGAAGGATCATGGGAACTGCACGTTGTTCCAAGTCTTTCTAGGAAATTGTGCCTCAGAAGAAAAAGTACCAGTAAAAGGCTAGTGCTCTTCACGCTCACACATCTTAAGATGACAAGGGACCACTCTGACTGTCTAGCTGCATCCCAGAATGTTTCACCAAGCGAAGAACCTCCACTGAACTATGATATATCTTTTGAAGGACATTCAAATCTGTTCAGGAGGGCTGATAGAACCTACCAATTTCTTCCTTGAGTTGCTTCAAATTTCAATTAACTTTCCACTAAGAATCTGCAGCTTATGTATGAGTTGGATTTGGCCACAGATTCCAGGTGTTAGGCCATATCCTGCCTTTGCCTGTTAAAGAGTCCTCTGTGGCAGGCACCCTGCGTATCTCCACTTCGCTTTGTGTCAGTAAGCAAAGCAAGGTTTGCAGGGACACGTCTTTCTGATTCAAGATGAATACAGCCTCAGTCACAAGAAGCACCACACTGCTGCTTTTTCCCAAGGGGCACGTGGATACTGTTTCAGATAACTTGGCAATATCTGGAGTATCTCCAGTTATGGAGCATCGACTTTGAAAGTTTTCTACTTTAGCAGAACTTAAATTTATGTACTTTTCTGTCTCCATCTTCTGACATCCGCTCTGATCTCATGCAACCTAAAGAAGAGTGGTTTGCTCTCAGAGGGAAGAGGGAAAGTGTGTGTGTGTGGTACACACAAAAGAGTACCCATTGTCTTGTAAAATACATATAGATGTGCCAACACACTTTAATGATCAAAGGAAACAGAAGGAGTATGTGTCTTGGCTTTCTAACCATCTGTCTGCAGACATTCACTAGGAGCTCAACAGTGTAGATAACTGAGCAAGTAACTGATGATTTACGACATCATCCTTCAAACTTGAGTCTACATTTCTTTCCCCAGTTGCACTGTGGGTTTTTATAAAAGAAACTGAAAGCTGAAGTAGTAATTGTTTTTCATATCCTCAGTCATTTCACATTCAAGGACCTCTATTTCTAACTAACTGTGCAGTTGTCCATATGCAGAATCTTTTACAGAAATAACAAAATGCATAACTTAGAACAGATGCAATTATCTTGGTTCTAGTTTGAACACAGAGGGGCCTTTGATCAATACCTCTTTAATGTGCTGTGAATCCACAGGTTTTCAGGATTCAAACATGGTATGAAAGGCATTGCACCCTATTGTGAGTAAATATTATATTATCACTTTTCAGGCTGCAGTCTTTAAAAAGAAAAGATAAAAGCTGTGTAACAAAAGCTAGGTTCCTTACAATAGATTATCTTATTTTGACTGAAGTATCATCACTACTCTCAGTAAATTAATTTGCTGTTCCATAAATTAAGTGCCACAGAGACAGTCAAGGTAACATGAAGTCTCCTTCTTCATTTACTTGCGTTACATGCTGCTGAGATTAGTACGCTGCATTCACTAATCTAAAGCACACAGCAAACCCTGGTGTTCTACAGTCAGCACCTTTTACATTGCATACCTTCCAGCAATAAGACACTACAAACACAAACATTAAGACTCGAATCAGCAGCCCCCAATTCTTCTTTAGCACCTAAACTCAGTATTTCTTATTGACCACATACCTCTGAAGACAAAGCAGCTGGTGAGAAGGACTAGACTCAAGTGCTTAGTTCACACTGTGGAGGGCTGGATGTCAGTCTATATTTCTTTTATTTTTTCCCCAAATTTAAAATGCTAAATGCATTTATTATGTTTATAGTTCATAAGAGATTACATGATAAACTGCAAAAGAAAAACTATAAAGCTTTGAAGTTTAAAGTGCTAAGTGACAGTTTAAATGTAGCCTACATTTAAACACGATCTGCAAGGAGGTAGCCTCCAAAATCCTAAATTTCAGGAAGAGATGTCTCCATCTTTCTTGTACAAGACAGTTTTACTACACTCCCAGAAGTAAAAAATACATAGACTGTTCTATGATCATTAAATATTAAAGTAACAAACCCAAAACTTTAATGAAAATATTACTGCAAAGAACAAAGAGGGAACACTTGAGACATATCCCCCAAAGCATGTTAAACATAGCGGAAGCAGGTCAATCCTTTATAGCGTTCCCCAACATTGGTATTATAGACCTCTTAGATCCCAACCATCTTTGCAGCTACAGAACATAAAATAAACAACGATGGTCCACTAATTTGAATTATTTTCTCTCTTGGTCATTTAGAAGTCATGAAAGAAAATAAAACAAAAATTAAAGAAAAGCAAAATACAAGTAGGATGCAATACAAACAAGCAATTTTTCCTGCAACACCTGCCAATAATTATTATTTCTACCTGAAAAAGACCACTTTCTCAACAATTAGGAGTGAACACTTAGTTTCTCTTCAACGTTGAGCCACAACTTGGAGTCAAAGCTTAGATTTCCAGTCTAAAACTTCAAGCAAATTACTCCTAGAACTGAAGTCATCCATCATCGACAAAGCTGAAGTCCTCAGACAAGAGACATGTCTTGTTAAGTGACAATCATCGCCTGACATCCTGCAATGCCCAACAGGCGCCAAGACAGCTGCGGGTGTTAGCCCACAGCTCAGTCATTGCTGGCACGCTTGGACCCATGTTGGAGGGGGCCCCACCAAGGACTGATGAGGAGACAAATGCTCTCCTCCCTCACCAGACCAGCCAAAGCAAAAACACTGCTCAGGCTCACTGCACAGCCGCACAACTGCTACTGCCAGGGCAAGGGAGGGAAGGGAAACTCCTGGCCAAGAGGAGGGCAGGGATGGCAGAACCAGGGCTTTCAACAGCTGCCTCATTTCCTGCAGGTCAGTCTGCAGCCTGCACATCAACGTCTTTAGGACCACTATATTATTGCTCGTAGTCAAAATAAAGAAACCCAAAATTGACTTAAATCTCCTCATCAGATGACAAGTAAACAGTTTTATTAACTTTGGGGAACAAGGCTATATTTATTCTAAAACAGCAGACAGGGCTTTAACCGTGATTAGGAAGCAAAAAACAATCCACTAAATCTTAAGTGCATAGATTTTACACTGGTTTTACAATTTTGATTATTTTTGTCTGTTTTCTTGAGGCAAGAGAATCACAGAATCACAGACTGGTTTCAGTTGGAAGGGAGCTTCAAAGATCATTTAGTCCACCCCCTCTGCCATGGGCAAGGACATCTTCCATGAGATCAAGTTGCTCAAAGCCCGGTCCAACCTGACCTTGATCACTTCCAGTCATGGGGCATCCACAGCTTCTCTGGGCAGCCTGTTTCAGTGTCTCATCACCCTCATTGTAAAAAAATTTCTTCCTGATGTCCAATCTAAATCTACCCTCTTTCAGCTAAAAACTATTGCCCCTTGTTCTGTCACTACAGGCCTCAGTATAAAGTCCCTCTCTGTCTTTCTTAGAAGCCTCCTTTAAGTATTGAAAGGCTGCAAAACAAGGTCTCCCCAGAGTCTTCTCCTCTCCGGACTGAATGATGCCAACTCTCTCTAACAGTTTGAGCCCAGCGTGGACACAGCTATATGTCATAAAGGCATCTTCAGTTACTCCTCTTGTAAGTCATATTAATTAAATTATAACACTGCTTCCACAGAAAACTATTATGACAGCTAAAATGCCGTAACTTACATGTAGATAAGGCCTAAGCCAACTAGTCTGCATGATACGCAATTCCAGTAAAATAAGTAAACCCCAGGGAATTTCCCACTTGGTGGGTCTGCTGGCTAACGACTACTTTGCATCAGAACCAGAAAAGAAACTGATGGTCTGCATTACCTAAAACTAGTTTAAATTCTTCAGTGATCAGGAGGCATGCAAGTAGTAAAGTCAATATAACTGGATATTCAGCCAAAAAGCTTTACAATGTACAGAGGAAGATGAAAGTGATTTTCAGTGCATCACTCTCAGCTGTAGGTAGAGGAGACAGCAAAGCAAATTCAGTAATAGATTTTTTTTGGTAAATGTTCTGCATAAATTGCTTGACTTCACAGCACAAATTCCTCTGACACTTAATTCAGTCTTAAAATCCTATCAGGCTGAAAGTACAGCACATATAAATAATAATAGCCATGCAGAACTCCTTCAAAAAAAAAGATTCAAAAATTGGCATCAATTTTAAATCTCCTGCCATCTCAAATATGATTAACATTAAAAAAAAAATATAATTACAGCAAAATAGACCAACTGAAATATTTGCAAAACAAAATCCAAACAAAAAATCAAGTCTGCATACGCTCTCTTGTCTTAATATCCTGATTTGGTAAGATATTTATGCACATAACTTTAAACCTTTAAGTAGTTCCACTGAGTTAACAGGGATTACTCATCTGCTTAAAGTTAGGCAGTTGCTTAAATACCTTGTGAAATATGAATCTAAATTCAGATCTGATAAATTCAAAGTAGCAGCAGCCAAAGTAACACCTCATTACAGCTTTAAGGCCATGCTGTTTTCCTTTAGCAAGCAATTTTACTTGCATACTGGTGCTGGAGGCAACAGTAGACTATCTGCTGGAGTGACCCTGTGATTACAAAGCAGTCCTACTACAGGAAAGCAAAAACTGGTTTTGCTATCAAATGTGAAACCAGAAAAAGAAGATATATATGATTAACAACGAGCCTTCTTTTTTAATTCATACAGGTTCCACAGCTCTTGCACATCTCTCTTCACCAAGTAGCTCTCCTCCCAACGCTGTTTAGCTTTCACATGGTGATTCATTCTGTCCAAGGTCTGTCTTGTAAGGCTATTCTGAAAACAAGATCTGACAACTCAGAAGTGTACATGAACAATTAGACTGCTAATCACCACCCTGATATCCCTTCCCTGTACTACTGAAAAGCTGACCTATAGAACACAAAACCTCTTCAGAAAGTGGTGACACATGAAAGCTGGACTCTGCAGGAAAATGGAACTGGGACATATAATCACATTTGGGAGTACTTTTGGCACACTACCTTATATGCCACTGTATGTGAACCTAAGTAAGACAGGTGGATGCCATCCTAAAAAAAGGCTCCAGAAAACAGAAAGGCATAGAGAGTAGAAGGAGAAAAAGAAGAGATACAGACCTGGAGTTTAACAAAAGGTACTCAGGGGACTTCAGAAAAAAAACGCATGTCTTGTACTTGAAGTCAGGACAGATTCTTCAGCACTTCTACTGAAGGGGTCAGAGGAGACTGCTTAGCTAGAGAAACTGCTGAAGAAGCTCACGGTGATCTTCAGTATCCTCTGTACCTACTGCATTGCTGATATCCAGAGAAGAGGGTAAAAGCACAACTAGGTAATGAAGAAAAGGTTTCAAAGCCTGAACCAGGAGATGTTCAAGCAGCGAAATGTAACACTGTCTCTGCTTCAAAATGTGAGCTATTTACCTGCTGAGACTGAGGCTGGCATGATGGATAAAAAGAGCTTTAAACTAAGGACAAAGGTTTCATTTTTATATCCTGCTTAATACCTAGAAGAAAAAAAAAAAATCAGCTAAAGGGGGACACCGCAACCAAAAACAATAATAAGAAAGAAAAATGTTAACATAATGAGAGGAGTCAGGCAGATGACAAGACTCAAGGAAAAGGAATACTGTCGGTATGAAATCAAATGAGACTGATATGAAACAGTTCAACTGATTGTAAACTAAGGGAGAATCCAGACTGCTTTTATTTGCTGTCAGAGCTTTGTTGTCTTCAGCAGTACTTATACAACCGAAATTAATCTGTCTTAACTGCTGAAGTTGTTTCTTAAAAATAAGGTAGGATCCTAAAATCAGACACTATTTTACTAAATATATTTCTTAAGTACAATCAAGTGGCTCTATAGCTTCTCGACTGTCTGGCCTATAATGGAACATTTATACCCAGTGGTCTTTACATTTGTCTAAAACAAGCTTTTTTAATTAAAGCACGTGCAAATTGGAACTTACTGTGCTTGTACACATGTGTGTACACTATGAACACATCTGCAACATAGACAACTATTATTCTTTCAAAGTAACTTAACATAGACTGCAAGTAACAGGCGAGCTTACACTTTCAGTACCATGTAACACAACCATAAAACGACCATTTCATATCACTTCTATGCTATAAATAAAAAACTGAATGAATTTTTTCCCCAAATGCTTGAAACACAAGTCTCAAATCCCCAGTAGAAATATGCACTTTAGATTTACATGAATACAATTTCTGTTTCATCTTCATGCTAAAATCACAATTTTTCATCTCCTCTGGACACCCACAAATCTCTATCCAATCACTGTAAGATAACACAGTAAAAGTCCTCAGTAGAAAATTAAGCTTTGTAAAGAAACTTGTCTTCATTTTCCCAAGTACTAAAAACATTTCAAAACCCATTTAAAGCTACACACAATGGTTACATATTCCAAATATCTTTAATTCTTCTAATGAATTCAGTTACAGGCCTATATTTATAACTTCCTTTCAAATTGTAATAAACCGAATCTCTCGCATACCACAACTAAAGAATCTTTGAAGTATATACTGTGAGAAATGATATAAAGATAACAGAGTATTGCAAATAAGTATTTGCATATAAAATAGACCAGGATAACATTGTACTAAATTACATAGTATTACTAGAGCAAAAAATCTATTACTTTTTTCAGCTACCAGCCCAGCAAGCTTGACATGGGAAATTAATATCAATCTGTATTTCTTCCTTCCTTGTTTTCATTCCTAGAACCTACAATAAAGTCTCCTTGTCAAATCTCAGTAGCAGCTATAAAACCTGTTGCTTTCAGTGGCTTTACAAGGTATTTATAACTGACTGCACTTTTGTAAGTAATTAGACCTTACTGTGCAATTCTGTTTACAGACGAAGAGGAAAATTTATGAAGAATTTTTAGTATTTATTTCAAAAACCCAAAGTCTTTACTAAAACTTCTAAGTAATAAAACTGTAAAAGAAGTTTTCACTAATTTAATCTAATCTGGTTTTGAAGAAACGCAGAACAGACCCACTGCGCAAAACCTGAGCCATCTTAATTTGTCCGTGTTCGTGTAGAATCATGCAGGAATTTCAGGATGTTCATTTAGTTTTCTCCTACAGGTATTTAGTGTAACACTAAAAATCAACAAAACATCTTAATTGTAAGAAAATTATTTTCAACCTGAATCTCATGGCACTTTATGCAAGTATAGTATTATTTTCATGACTTTGTTTTAGAAATAAATATTGCTAAGATAATGCACGTGTTCGACCATTGTAAAGGTCTTCTAACATGTCTTGGCAGTGGAAAAGCAATCAGAAAGATTTGGAACAATGTAAAAGTTAATGCATGTAAATGATGAATATATATAAGCGCAGGATTCCCAATGCAAGGTGATAAACGACCTAAAAAACATTGGACAGCAATAGTAATAGCCTCATTAGGTCTTCAGTCTGTTTGCCTTGCTTAGGTCAGGTTTTTTGTGGCTCTTGACAGAAGTATATGTGTACTGCACTGTTTATGCAGTTTGAATGTTTACTATATGTGAGTGCTCTTTGTTAATGAAATACCTGTTCCAAAACAATGTTGCGTTTCAGAATATGCTGTCATTTGAATTTTTTTCTTAAAAGGAAAAGCCTTTTAAATTTGCTATAACAACAAACGTAGCTTTTATGTAGAAATTGGTACAGATGTTTTTAATTAGTTTAAAGGAATAATTTCAAATATTCTAATCTTTGTTTCTAGATACTGAGATGCTATTAATGACCACCTTGAAGGTCTCTGTGTTTTGCAGTGCCCCTTAGAGAGGCTTAAAGTCTAGTCTGTACCAGATATGAGTTTTATGTAAAGACCCAAACAGTTATCAGACACTGTAATTGTTCTCAGGTGAAGAACCTGGTGCGACAAATCAACATTGTAAACGACATTTAGGATCTTTATTGCTCAAGGGTTGCCAACTGCTTTTACTCATCAAAATAAACTGTATTCATAGCATTTTAGTCTGTCTTTAGAATTGTATTTTCAGTTGGTTTCACAACAAAACTTTTAGAAAATGAAGTGCACATTCAGCTGTGGTACGATTCTGGCCCATGATGGCTTAAATAATTTACTCATAACCTGGTCTGATGCGTGTGAACATTTTAAAACAATATGAAACCTGTTTTGTTGATTCTGGTCCTGAACAACAAAACCCTGGATTTGCCAAAGTTGCCATTAGTTAGAGCCAGATTTTCAGACTAGATGTTCTAGAACTGCTGAGAGAGTTACCAAATGGACCAAAAGATTTTTCTCTGTGCACCTGCTTCCCAGGTAAACACAATTTTTTTGTCCTTATTCCTTCTCAGGTAAGGATAAGAAGAATGTGTCTCTTGGTGACAGCAAAGCAAAAATCCAAAACTGAAAGCAAGAAAATGAAGAAAAGAAAATAAGGGGGAAAAAAAAAAATCTCAAAAGCCAGCGAGGTGCAAAGTGATGATGGACACTGTGCCAGGTTAAGAGATATACTTCTAATATGGGGCACGGCAACTTCATTAGAATATCCATTTTAAAAATTATGTCAACCTAATAGCAGTAAGAAGAGAACAAGTTGAGAAAGAGGAATCCTCCTGAAGATTAATCAATTAAAGCCAGTTTGGAGGCAGTTGCCACAATTTGACACTTCCCACTTTCCATTTAGTTTTGAATAGGTGGATGTCTAAATCTGCAGATCTACTTATCTCCTTGTTTTAGAAATAAATCTGTATGTAAATTACGCAACATGTAATCTCCACTTTTATAAATTCACACATACAGCATGGAAAAAGAAGCATTATTTTCCCACAGAAATCACATAATACTGAAAAGGGAAAAGATGTTAATTAAAGTAGTTAATTAAAGTTAATTAAAGGAATCACTCTAAACACAGTTATAAAGAGATTGCAAACTTCTACATTGAAAGAAAAAAGATACACACCTACTTTAAGAATCTGAATCTGCCCCAAACACCTGCAGTGCTATTCATGCCTGCCCAGATAGACCTGTGCCACAAAACCGACTACCAAAAATGTAAAGTTTCTAAAAGATCTGTTTTTTTTCTTTTAAATAGGAAATATATCAAAAGAAAAGAAATACAAAACTAATCTTCTAGACAAAGAACAGGAAGAAAACTGTCACGTTCTCTGGTTTACGTTTATAACAGGACCCTATCTAGAGATTAGTATAGTTTCAAATCTATTGTAGTTGAGGATATGATGTCATCATTTAAGGGACGCAGATAATTTAGTCCACAATATCTATTCATACCAACAAAAGAAAGCAAAAGGGAGGATGCAGAATACTTTCATACCCAACTCTCCTGAATTATTCCTATTTTACATGGATTCATCATCCATGTAAGAGTATATAAGCAAGTCTTATTTTTCCCCCAAAGCCATCTGCTAGTGTAACTTTTGTAAAAGCACAATTGATTTCAATTCCATTAGATGCACACATCAGACTGACTGACTTTCCCTCTCTCTAGGCAATTTCGGAATTTGCTGTGAAGCTTATTTTTAAAATACTGAATGCGATATTTAACACACTCCGTTTACATGACATTACAGCATTTTTCATTACTGATTTAAAAAAAACTGAGAATTTGCTAAAGAAAAGCTGAAGAGACTATCAGGTTTGCCAAAAATAAAGTAATAATCAACACAGAAAATATTCAAAGTCAATTAATTAGTCGTCTTACCTTGTTCTTTTATCTGACGAATTTGCTTCACAGTTTCTTTCAAGATTGCACATTTGTCAGGTTTAAAGTTAAAGTTGTCAATATCATTGAAATTTGCAAAAATCAGCTCTGCAAGTTCTTCTATGTATTTATTCTCTTGCTCACGATTGCGTTTCTCAGTGCTTCTTTTAGGGCTGAAAGAGGAGTTTATAAAAATGTTGTATTTAATGCAAGGTTGTTTGTCTTTTGGCCAGCTCAAAGATGATTTCAAATGGTTTGAGAGTAGTTTAACAAAAACAAAGCGAATTGCCCTCTCTCACTACAAAAAATGTAACTTACAAGTTTCTCACACAGAAAGGTTTCCTCTGAAACAAGCAAAGGAGCATTTAAAAAGACATTACTTATTTTTTTCCCAGTAGTCACGTTTTTGTTTCAAAAGAGGTTTGGGATATGAAGTTCAAAACAGAGGATTAACTGGTGGGGGGTGGGATTTGAACATTTACAAGTATCCTTCCTCATCACGTCGAGAATCCAAGGAGTATCAAATAATGACAGTGTATAAATAAATAAACCAGCTTAGAATGTTAAACCAAACAATCCATACTCCCTACCTCCTTGTGAAATTACAAAAGACAGTCATAAGAAAAAATGCTGAATGAGTGGTTATGCTTTAAAAATTATTTGTGTTGGTAAGGCAAATACTATAACACTGGAAAATTTTTCAAGTCCCTGATTGTGATGTAAAAGAGAGGTGGTAAAAAATCTTAGATTGCCAGATGAATGACTGAAGACTCTCTGTAGTGATTAGCCAAAAAATATTTTTACATAGCTCCTCCATTGTCACCCAATTGTACATTTTGGCACTAGACTGGATTTAAAACAAACAAGAAAATAATAACAAAAGGCAATACCTCCCCACTCCCCATCCCCAAACCCACAACAACACAGAATTACTGAATCAGAGTAGTTTGGTGCTGACTTCTCTTTGCAAGAATGGCAAATTTGTCATTTTCTAACGATTATGAAAAATATGTGCATATGTAACATTTTTTCTAAGTCTTTCAACATCTTCAGACATAAATGGTCTAACCTGGGTCCAAGCTGATCAGGATCCTTGCGCTTTCTTGACTCTGCCCTGGATGGGTCAGAGGTATTTTCTCCCATCCCACTCATCTTGAACACATATCAGCAACTATAAGGAAGAAAGTGAAAGAAAGAGTTATGGTGGAAAAGTCATGAGTTCTTTGCTTATATTTCTAAGTTTCTTGTTCCATGCTCAACTCAGTTTTTACTTGGCAAATCTATCATTTGAAACGGAGTTTGTTTGAAAGGTACCAACAAAAATACTGTGTTTATGACCCCACAAAATGCTATACAAGACTCCTTCAGAAGAAAATTTGTGGTGGGCAAGTAAAACATCATCATCATCATCTCTTTGATTGTTACCAGTTATGTAAGAACAGGTAAGTATGTTTTGTGCCTGGGTGGCTGAATTTTCATGGCAATTTTGCAAGGTTGAATGAGGAAAGACAAAGGAAAAGCCACAGTGCCACACAACAAGAAAAACACAACAGAATTGAAATACGTGAAATGAAACATGCATCCCAGCTACATGAAAAGGTAGCCCATGCAGCTTTAGCTAAAAATCAGAAGACAATGCTTGCACAAGTACATGTACAATATCCTAGAAACAGTATCTGTCAACACTAGAGATCACTGAGGAACTGATAAATATTTTGTACATATAATCTACCTCATAAGGAAAATAACTTGTCAAGCTATCATGTTAAAACAACAGTAGCTTATTATAATTTGTGCAATAAACAGCCCGTGGAAATCCCGCCCCGACCCTGGCCGTCTGTTGTCCTGTGTGCCGTAGGGGCACACAAAACTCGCATTCCCCAGATTACATAGCCCTCAGTAAGTACCGATATTCTAGAGGCAGAAAACACTATTACAAAGGGCATAGAGAGATGATGTAAATGGTCAAAAAGCTCATGCAATACAGGGCAGTCCTAGCTCACCATCTGCTGAGTTGCTGCCAGTTTTGTAAGGATCATGGCAGAGAGACACTGCCAGACATTTCAGAGAGCTCCTGTATTGTTTGGGATTAGCAGAAAAATAAACACAAGGGCCATGAAGGAGGTGTCTCCAGGAGGTGATTCATACCATGCTAAAATAAGAGCTGGAGCCCGCAATTTCATGATCACTTCACACCAGCATAAAATGGAAATCAAGTATCAAAACAAGGCGGTCCACCACCTCCTCCAAGCCTTTCATTCCTGCCCCACCAGTTCCCTTCCCTGTGCTGGCCCAGTCAGCCATGAGGGAACTGCTAGGGGTTAGAACTGTGGTACCCTTCTCTTTTTCTTTTTCATAGAATCATAGAGTGGTTTGGGTTGGAAGGAACCTTAAAGATCATCTAGTTCCAACCCCCCTGCCATGGGCAAGGACACCTCCCACTAGACCTGGTTGCTCAAAGCCCCATCCAGCCTGGCCTTGAACACTTCCAGGGATGGGGCATCCACAACTTTCCTGGGCAACCTGGTCCAGTGCCTCACCACCCTCACTGTATGACGCTGTGTAAAATCTAGCAGCCAGAGCTTGTGCTGGTAACAGATGTTCACACTGTAAATCTCACTTTTCCCAATGAACTGACTGAATAAAGATATGGGCAGAAACAGCCTGGAGAGTGAGATCTAGGCAGTTCTGCAGGGATGCTGGGAACGGCCACTTACTAAAACATGAGCAAACAAATGAAGACTCAGAGCCTTCTCAGATTCAGAACTGAACACCATCTAACATTTTTCTGAATTAAAAAAAAAAACAACCCAAACCACCAGGAATAAAAATTCCTTTCTTTATACTGAAAATATTTTCTTTTTAACCAGTTCGAGTGGAGTCATTTCCCTGTTGGAGATACTGGTCAAGTTTCGTGAAAAACACTAGATCATCCCTGAAACATATAGCTCCCTGTTGGTCTTTGACAAGCATGGTATCAGATCCTATTTGAAAAACACCTGGATTATCTTTTTATCAATTATGTCTATACAAACATATGCACATATACATGTACATACATACTGCCAACGTTTTGAGAACAACGCACTTCAAGAAGAGCAAGAAGGCCCTGGTTCTGCAGCAGAGCAGAGCTAAGCTCTCAAAGGGAAGATGTACCATCACAAACGCCATCATTCTGTACTTGGTGGGGAACTCCCAGTGACCCCAGTCAGGACATTCACACTGCCACACCAACGCTGACCTGTGACACTGGCTGTTCCTTAACAACTACGTATCTTCACTGATTTCTAGTCCCAGCAGTCAGTCACATCCTAATTTATCTCAATACAAAAGCATAAATATACATTTGTTTAACTGGCTAGGAGCTAAGCACCTTCTTGAAATTATGCAATTTCACAAGTATGCAAAAGTAGAGCTCCAAGGAAGGAGCAATATACCATTAAGAAAACTTTGATGATAATTAAAGGGAAGTTGTGAGGAGGCAGCAGTTCCACGTCTCTGTCAGTGGAGAGCTGGAACTGTCCTTGGGGCTCTGTTCCAATGACTAAATTTTTCACTGACCGGGGTGAGAAAAAATCATCAGCATGATGAAAGCCGTACATTCCCGAGATCATCTGATCTCTGACCCAGACTCAGATGGTGACCTAAAGTTCAGAAGAAAAGTTAGGCTGGGGAATCCCTTAGTTTCTCATGCTTCCCAAGTAATACCTGAGAAATGTAAATTGGTTAACTATTTTTCCTGAGAAAAGCAAGCACCACAATTCATTAAAACCTGTCAAACATTCAACAGTCATCTTCTTCCCCAAGAGGAGTAAGAATTAAAGTCAGAGATAAGCATTTAGGGGGAACATCCCCCTCCACTCCCCCTTCCTCCCCAAGAAAGCAAATAGGAACAGTTATTGACAGTTTTTCCACCTACTCTGTCAGGCTTACTTCAAAGGGAAGTTTATTTTCGCAGGAACCAAAATTTCATCGGTGGCTCCACCAGTGCATAGCTCAATTCTTCCTGCATTCAACACCGATGCTCTTTCGGTAGGAATTCCACTAGGTCTACAGTATCAGCCTTCGCAGGACACGTTAAAACTAATCTCCCACCATAAACATCTGAACTTCATCCTTCTGTATTTAAGGGATTAAAAGTGGTACCATTATTATGAAACTAGCACCTTCTTCTCCCCATATTAAACATAGTAATGGGATCTGAACAAACAGTTTATTTATTATTGGTATTATTTTATTTGCACTTCCAGGTCACTACCTCTTTTTCTCAGCAGCATTATCAGTTTGTTCTTAGAATGAGTTACCCATTTCTTTTTACTCATCATAAAGTTTTTCTGGAAAGCTACCACCTACTACCATGTTTGCTTTCTGCTCTCCTTACATCTTAATTAAAAATCATGTTCTATACCTCGAAGATCTGTATAGGCTCTGCAGCTCCTATGCTGTAGATGCCAGTGCTCCAAAGCAGAATGCAGAATCCAGAGTTAGGTGCCTTGGGAAGTGGAGAGCTAGACAGATGATACCAAGTCACTCTAAAAAATCTCACAGGCCAAAATGAAAGTCACGCACCAGTATCAGTACACAGTACATCAGTACACGCATCAGAAGGATGTGCCCCCAAACCCTATCTCTCTAGGGATTTAGGGGCTGACTGGGATAGGTAAAGTTCTGCTGTTCCCTTGGGATTCAGAAACTAAAATCCTCTCCTGAGTTAGGAGAAATGCGGAGGAATAACCTTTTAGAAGCCGTGGACGGATAATCTGCTGCCCTGCTCTTCCATAATACTACGTACCAACTATGACAGCCAGAAACTGGGTGATGGAGATTCAGTTCCCTCTTCGCAGAGGGGTTTCAAGCCCGTGTTTTTCAACATGCAGGACAGCCTCCAAGGTGGTAGGCTATTCGCTTGCCAAAACTGGATGTTTATGAAGCAAAGAGGGCATGATTAATTAACTCTTGCAGTGCAATAGGAATCTAGGTGTGTAGCCCATACCAACTAAACTCACAGGTAAGTAGTTCAAAACACTGTCTTAAGACACAACGGATTGAGGTTTGAATCCCTTACGCTGAGGAGGAGGGGAGCAAACCCGTATCTCTCATTTCTCAGCAATGACTCTAACAAGTCAAGTACAGTCAAAGAGGTGAGCACCCTCCCAGTTTCCTCATGTCTTTTAAAAAGAAAGCAGCTATTTCAAATTTTTCACATGAGCTAATCCACATTCAAGATCTATGCATACTACTAGATGAACATCTCTGGAGGGTCTAGAAACCTCTACAAATTTCATGCAGCATAAGCAAGGAACTAAAACCACATTTTTCAGAAGAAATTACTTCTGGGCACATGTAGTACCAAAGAGCAGGCACCTAGGAAACTTTCAAGTGAAAAGGGGAAAACCTCATGAATTTAGATTGAATTAATAGATTAATTTTAGACATACAAACATATGTGGGTCAGAAGCAGCTGAATTGCCTATAGTGGTTTCTACTACAGCCCTAACTCCCTCTAGACACATTAATTTATCAATCTCAAAATTTCTTCATTATTCATTATTAGTAATGGTTTTATAATACACAAAAATTCATAACATTAAATAAAATAGTATTTTAAAACAAGAGCATTTAGGAACTTTTAAAATTGTTTTAAATATTCTTAGGCTCCTGAAGCACATGGATAGCTTCTCAGACCAAAAAATAAAACTCCCAAACTTGAAGTCTGAATTTTTCCAGGAAACATGACAATTCAAAACTGAAGCCACTGCGAGTAGAATGACAAGTTAGAGGCGCAAAGTTTTATTCCAATAAACCTCCCCTATAGGGAACTACCTTACATTAGAAAGCAGCATTCATCCTGCTCCTCTGATCTTTATACATCTCTGCAGGAATTTCCAGAAAGAAGAAAGATAAAAGAAATTGAACAGTTCAGTTCATTTAGTGCTTTAGAAGAAATGGAAAAGTAGTATCAGCTCTACCATATGTCTTCTGAAACAAAAATCAGGAAAAAGTGGTTAAGGCTTATTTAGCATGGTATGGAATAGGAAAAGGATTAAGCAAATTGGGAATTAGTAAAAACAAAACCATCAGTAATCACTGCATTGAGGAGAGAGAGACGGAGACATACGAAATAGCATCATGATATGTCAGATGTTGAACTAAACTAATTTTTGTTTGAAAGAAAATGTCTTGCAAAGCTGAATTTGATTGAATACATGTCTTGCAGAATCAACTGTCATGCAAGACCAGGCACTCCCTTTTTGTTGTGTAAGTTGTTTGGGAGCTGTACTGCACTCCAAAATACAAACACAATATCCCACTATGGGATTAGTATTTTGCCTTCAGTGGTGATAGCAGATTTTTCTTCTCAATATTTATTTTTTCCCATTTGTCTTACAAAAAACCCTACAACAATAACTAAGAGCTGGACTTCTAATGCTGACTCAGATGCCCCTCAAGTTTCAATTCCACTGGGCATCAATAAGAAGCAACAGAGCAATGGAAAGATAAACACACGCACTGCAGCATTTTCATACAAGGAAGGAGATAATTAGAGAAGTGGAATGATTATTACTAAAAATACCTAAAGAACTAATTTTAGGCTCCAACAGATGACCTGTACTAACAGGACATCTCAGGTAAGTAAATACTTTCTTTGTATTTACATTTAACACCAGAGGTGTTTTTTCCTGTGCTGTTTCGCTACCACAGAGCGAAGCATTCAAAATACTCGTCAACAAAATCTCTGTCTAATTTTTCTAATTGTTAAATGTAAATCACAAACTCTGAAAAATTAAATGAATAAACTCTTGGACAGTATACATTAGTAATTACAGTCATTGAGACCTAACCAGTTTCTACCAGATGTTGGGAGATTGAAAAGACAGAGCCTGAAAGAGGCTTCAATTCATTTTTTCTTGCTATCAGTAACAAAACAATAGTTTCTGCTCTCGTCATGACAGCACATCCTCCTTCACATCCTCCACCAGCAATCGCTCTGAGAGTACACAGAGACTTAACCTAATTATAAAGCAATAGTAAACATGATATTTTTACAAGACATTAATCTTTCAAAGGGAAAAAAAGAAAACAATGTAAACCCAAAAATAAAACACATGGGAGAAAAAAAAAGAAAAAGAGAGGCCTCGTGAAGGAGGAGAGAGAAAAAATAGCTAGCACAAATCAGTTGTGTGAATTTCTAACATCTTCTCCACTCCTCAAATGCCACGAAGGAACATGGCATACAGAGTAAGCCTTCCAGCACTGATTCTCAGCATCAGTGAATCCAGTTAATCATCCAGAGTCAATGTAGAAGAAGATAATGTGCATTTTATCTCTTATCAGGGCAGGCCATCTTCCAAACGAGGCCTGTTAAACTGTCAGATTTATTATAAGCCTAACAAATGCAGTTAAAGAATAAATGAGGATTACACCTTCAAAGCTGCTATTTCAATCTGAAAAGTAGCAAACAAAAGGTAAAGTACCATATAGCGGACAATCAGGTAGCAGTACTATACTACCACCCTTCCAGCACACCAATACATGCATTTAGTGTAGATACAACTGATAAAAAGAGAAGTGATTTATTAAAGTCACTGTTTTATTGAGTAACAAACAGCAAAAATACTCTTTACTGACCAAAAATATTACAAGTCATTGAAAAGTCTGGCAATAATTTTCTCTAACAGCCCAATTTAAAAAAATAAACAGCTCATATTCCTGTGGTTAATTATAAACTCAAACATACATCCATTATAATTCATAGTTCTTTTCCTGTGAAGTTCTCATGACTAGAAGCTTTCAGTCTCAGTTTCAAAATTACTGATGTACTCCGTGTAGCATTAATTCTGGTAGAAGCTAGAGGAAAGTTGGAAGTCACATGCAAGTTCTGATTCTTCACATTTTTTCCTGCTTATGAACTCTTTTTTCACTGGCTCCATTTCTGAATCGGAAAATATTTAATATTGATACATATTGCAATCTTCAACCCTTCAGAAGAAGGCAATACTTGCTAGCCGCTTTCCCAGGCCTCAAAAGGAAATCGCTGTCAGAGGCAGGATAAGATGCTAGATCAGAGACTGGAGCCACCGGAGCCTAAGGCCAACCTCTTATCGGTGAGCCACAGCAGTACACGAGGAAGGGTTGCTTTGACTCCCAGCACTTTCCACTGTAGCACCCGTCAGAATCCCAGTCAGCTAACTGAGCCCACCTGCCCCACGCACTGCACTGCGCTCAGAAAAGCTCAGCCTCCTCACACGCAAACTTTCTCTTGCACAGGTATTTCTACAAATCCAGAGAGACATGGTAAGGGTTTGGAAATGAGTACAAAAACAGAGGTGAAAATCAAGGGAAATAAAAGAAGCAGGACAAAAAAAAAGGCTGTATTGTCTGGTAAAATTAAGTTAAAGCAAGAGACCCACTGCTAAAAAGTTTGACAAAAAAGGAAAGTTAAAGATATATTAAAGCATCCTCCTGCATCCCTTGTATACCTAAGCCACATGTTCTACAACCAACTGCTGTACCCATCCTTCATCATCGAGCACCTGGAATTGGGATATACCCCAAGCAAAACAATGCCCGTCTGCCAAAATAAGCAAGATGTCCAATACCTCAGTCGGTGATGGTAACCTCATATTAAAAATACAAATTAACTTATTCAAGGGTATGCATTTTTCCTGAAGCCGCACTACCACTTTCACTATAGATGAAACTGCCTAAAATCTTTGCCACCCTACAACAGTTGGGCAGTATAAAGCAAAAACAGAAAACAGAGTTTCTGTGAGGAAGGTGGTCACAGCAGGCTGAAAAACTCTAGTCACCTTTAAAGGACTTGTACTAAAATCTGACGTGCACCTGTAGCCTTTTCTATCTGAAAATAACACTTGTTACTGAGAAGATACAACTTCATTTGAAAGAGAGCCTATTACAGGTAACATTAAAACAAGATTTATGGTAATATCTACTAACCTCTACTTTATTCTTGAACTCTGCAAACTAGAACTAAGAAAAGGAACATAATTCACTAGCAAACGCCATTGAGCCCGTGTAGAACAGAACAGAAAACTGGCTCCAACACCTAACTACTCACATTTTGCTCAGTCTACAAAAAGCCGTAAGAGACTATAAACAAATGTTTAAGCCAAAGGCTCTTTCCTCAACAATATCTTTTCCCTTACTCCTGTGTAATGGCTTTAGAGTGGTGTATTAGACAGTAAGAAGACGACATATTCCATTTGCAGCCTGAAAGCCAATAATGCTCATGAATTTTTTAGCTGAAAGACACTTCAAGATGCCACTGGGAAGACCATCTAATAAACACATTAGGCTGCAAATGGGCGGCAGCAGCTCTTTAACACATGCTGTAACAATCAAATAAATGGCTAATGTTAACGTTCAGTGTTATAGACTAGCATTTAACAGGACTTTCTTTAAAATCCACCTAAATCTTGAAGGGGAAAGAGGTTTTTCTCAGCTACTCAAAACCACAGGTTTGAGAAACCCCCGGTTCTGCTTGAGACTTTGCAAAAACTCCTCCAGGCTGACCCCAGCACCGTAAGATGGCTCCCACCTTCTGTATTCCCATAGGCTAAGGCTCTTAACAGAGCCACTCGCTCAGCTGCTTACGGATTAGCCTACGTCAGCCACCTCTAATATGCCCAGGAATAGCGAGGCTAGGCTTTAACAAGACAACAGGGAAAAAATACCAGGGGAAGAAAGTACCGTTTTTTATATAACATACAAGAGAGGTTTGCTCCACTTCCACTTTTAAAGCGGAAAAGGTCCATTTTCACCAAAACATTGTCAAGGAGGAGGCAGGAGGTACTACTGCAAAAAGTTGTTCAAGACTGTACCGTAATTTCAGGTTTGGGATTCTGCCTCTCTCTTGTTATCAAGAATTGTTTCTAATTCTTAATACTCATCAACAAAAGAAATGCAGCTTAATACCACTAAAGCTCCCCTTAAAAGACCAGATTAAAACCCAAATACAATGCCAGAACATTATTTCTATGTATGCCAGTCACTCTTGAAACCCTTTGTTTGTGGTGGGTAGCTAAGTTAAAAAAAAAAAGGGGTGG
>VYXH01001429.1:176132-229366 GCA_013397275.1 Burhinus bistriatus | reverse complement strand
TTTAATTTTTTTTGGGGGATATTTTTTTTTTTTTTTTTTTTTTTTTAAGTTTATCTGCAATATTAAATGTTGCCCTCCCAAGGTTAAAAGAAAGGTAAATACTGCCAAGATATTTAATGACATCAGCATGCATAACCATGAGATAAATATGAGGTCTGAAGATTAACTGAATGTCATTCTGTTTACAGAATTGCATACTTGTAAAGAAAACTAGTAAGATTAGAGAACAGAGAAAGTTATATAACAACTACAAATGTTTCAGTGTGTTTTGTCTACTTAAGCTCTTGGTCAGAAAGAGAAAGCTTTATTACAAAAATGTCTCAGTTTGACTTAGTGTGTACTTTTTCATATGCATAGAAATTACTGAATACTGAATAGTAATTACTGCAATGAAAAAGACACTCTCGGGCTCCACCTCCTCTTGACGGTGGGAAAATATAGGTGGGTTTGTGTATTATTCTGGATGCCAGAAAACTTGCTTACAAAAATATTTCCTGTGCACTGACTGAGATATATTTAGCCTCATAAACCCATAAAACTGTCACAGGCAACCACAAGTACACCTGTAGCCATTAAAAAGAGGGAAAAGTACAGAAACTAGAGAATCAAATTTACAGTGTTTCCTTGTATTTGTTATTTAGAATTATTATCTTTAAACTCTCTTGCTCAAAAAAGGAATTAGCTCTTCTTTCCACTCCCCCAAACCGACACACCCCTGCCGCCCCCCCCCAACATCCAGATATCTACGATGCACACACAGGAGCACACATACGTGCAAAAAGAGAGCGCTAACAATGAAGTCACGGCACTTCAGAAACACACCTTGTTGTCTTCCAGCCTTTGCAGTTGAGGGCAGATCTCACTAGTTTTTCTGCGTCTTCAGATCAAGATGTAGATAAATTCCCCATGCATCACACTGGCTTTTTATTAAAAACAGGAAGGGGAGGGGGGAAAACGGGGGGGAAAAAAAAAGGAGACAATTACCAGTAAATTTACAGCCTTAAAAATATCAGCTGTCCGTTATCCCAAAACAGTGTTATGTCTTGATGTAAACCAAAGCACATGCTGAGTGAGGACGTGCGCACACAGCAGCTTATCATCTCTGTCATCTGCTTCTAATGACAGCTGACAAACTGGCCACGCTAATCCTTCCCTAACTGCTGATCAGAGAGATCCCCCTTTGACAATCCAGCATGGTGGAGTACTCGAAAATTCCTCCTGCTTCTGTTCTGTTGCTGCTCTAAAAAGCAGTTTCCTTTTCATTGAGATAATAGCCTTTTCTGCAGTCACGTGGCACCCGGGCTACATTAGCAGAGCTTGATGATAATAGACAGAGTAATTCCCCTCCCTCCCTTCTGCTGATTTTAAGGGTACGACTCCAGAAGAAGCCCAAACCCGGCACACTTGAAATCATTTTGCATCTTCCTCTATCGTAAAGTAAATTGTGCTGTCGCTGGAGAAGAGGAATATGTGCGCGCGCTCTACTTCTTGCACCAAAACTAATTAACAAATACATTTTTAGGCAGTGTCTTCATTGGGGCACACACACTGGTCATAAACATGTCATATGAGACTAAACTGAATATTAACCATGCTTGATACTGAATATCTGGCATGCTAGAATTACTCCTTTTCCCCTAGAGTACTTTAATTTTTTTCCCTGTAATTTTAGTTCTGCTGCAATACTCTTCTCTCAGCAACATCCTATGGTTCAACTCCTCCCAGCACCCCACTCTCCTGCAAATGCAAGAGTGCACAAATAACAAATGATTCGCGCTACGACCTCCAGTGCGAGTGCTTCCCTTGTTCCTTTTCTTTCTCTCTCTCTCTCTTTTTTTTTTTTTTTAAAGTAAAATCATTTATCTTGCTTTAATTCAGCATCCTGACAAACATCTTAAGCATTTTTTTAAACACACTGCCCAGTGGGGAAACCTACCTAAGCTTCAACTTCAGAGTTCCCATCCCTCCTGATAGAGAGTGCCAAGCCCCGGGCGGGTTTGCACCTCGCTGTTCCGAAGGTTTCCTCCTCGTAAAAAAGCAAAGCGTACACGCAACCACACTGCTCTGTCCTGCCTTCGCGGAAAGATTTCACAGCCTGAAAGCAGAACAAACCTTTCCTCTTCCACCCTGGTACACAGTTTTCCTGTTACCTTGGCACACAGCATAAAGACATCTAATTTCTTCCCCCCAGCTCTGGCCACCTCTGACAGCGCTGAGCAGTGCAGGAGGGCACGGACCAGCGTAGCCTTTCACCTGACATTTTGGTGTTGGGCTTTGCAAACTGTTTAAGGCGGCTGTGGACGAAGCATCTTAAAGTAATTTTCAGGCCCGCAAAACGACTTTTGTAGCTTTGTACCTACTCTTTTCCAATCTGAATTGGGAAACAGCATTATCTCCTTTTCTCCTTCTACTTGCATCTCCTCCCATTACACCAGGTGATTCTCCTTAAAGGCAACACTGATCATAAACATACGGTTTCTCCAGGAACTGAAAAGGTTAGTGTTAGAGACTGTGGTTGTACTTATAGGAAAATAAGGTGGAAATTGTGAGGATACAGTGGCTATCCCGTACACACCGTCTCTGCCAACGTTGCCCCGTCACCTTTTCTGTTTACCCCTCTCCCTAGGGACAGCCTTACTCAGGAAAGTGCCCCGCTCAAGGCTCTGGGGGATCCCTGCTCCAAGGCTACCATCAAAGCTGAGGCCCAACCTTTCTGCAGCAGAGGAACAGGAATGGGGCTCTTTCTGCAGCAGCGTGAATCCTTTTTCTTACTCTTCCCTTTTCCGTGCTTTAGACAGAATCTGTGGAAAAGATCCTACGTCCAGGAGGAAATAATCTGGTTCCATACGGAGACTATGTAATTCACTACATTCAGCAGAAAAACACAGAAACATATACACTAAGTCAAATATTTTTTTGCCAGTTCTTTTTTAAGTATGTCCTTCCATCTCAAAGCCCCACACTATACAGGGTAAGTAAACTGAACATTATTCAGAGCTACATATAACTTTAAGCCAAATAGAACAACAGCTGCTTTATGATCTTAACTTTCTTCTATTAAAGCAAATTGCCACTTCCATTTTCCGTATTAATTCCTTAGCTGAAGGAAGGTACATCAAGCATACCGGTTAAATTGGAAAATGATACAATTGTGGGAAAACCTGTGAAGATTACAGAAAGCATCTCTGATATTCAAGAAAATATATTAATAGACAAGCACCAGAAGGAAAATGAGCTTTCACAAGAACACAAACATAAAATACTTCACTTGTGAAATACAAATCTAAGGAAAACATAAAACATGGGAGCATACCAGTCAGATACCATAGCTAGAACTGTACTGCTGATATTTACAGGAGTCATAAGATGAGAAATTCAAAGACAACACAGTATGGTGAGCACAAACACAATCATCACTGCATTAGGGAAGGAATTATGTGTAAATAAAAAGGAGGTACACAGAAAAGGGTCGTAGCAATAAAATACAAATTGAAGACTGAAAGGAGTGAAAGTATACAGATGTTGTTAAAAAGATTGCTTAGTGAAGAACAGAGAACAGATAAAGTGAATGGAGAAGAGGGAACATACTACTGCAGTGCACAGACTGATTCTAGACAAAAAGGGAAAAAATAAATGAGTGAAAAAATATTCCTGTTAGAAAACACCAGTCTGAATATAAATAAGGAAACATGCAACTGCAAAGGAGAAAAGGCGTTTTGGTTTTATCAGGCAGCGAATATATGCTTCCAATGGAAATGACAGAATTGTTGCTTCCTTTTAAATAGAGTTTCGCAGGAGCCATACACATAATTTGGAGATGAGGAGGTGACCTTTAAAACTAATTCTGGCGCTACAGATTTTTTCATATTCGGGTAAGACAAACATCTTAGACAGCAGAAGAGGTTCCTCTAAGTTTTGTCCACAACATCTATTTCATTAATACTTCATTTGTCCAGCCACAGGTGGCTTTGCAGTAGACACAGCGAAGCTGTACCTTCACTAAAACATTTACAATTCATGTTTTAACATGATCAAATAATTGAAACTGATAAACAGAAAACTGCTTTCATAGCATGCATTTTACAGTTCTCTTGAGTTTGTGTTTTCTTTTTCTTCCTTTATTTTCTCTTAAGAAAGAGTGAATTGGGCAGAGACGAGGACATACCACGACACATTCTGGCGCTGTTTGCCCTTCTTCTAACATACCCACACCTGAGGCAAGGACTGGTAAAGCAATCCCGAAACATCTTTTCAGTCCTTTTAGCCTCAAAACACAATTTTTTAGTCCTTTCTCTCACCCTCTATCCCATATCCAGGAGGATACAATTCCACCTTCATAATCCTTTCAGTCCTCTCAGTTTGGAGTACCCAAAGAGGTACCATAATTGTCAGCTATAGTGAGGGTCCTTGTTTACCCTGCAGAATAGTAAGACATTTCAAAATGTGTTTGAAAGATTACAAAGCTGACTCACTAGGCTTTATTCCAGGCAAGAGGCCACTGACTTTTAGGAAAGCTGACTAGGCAGCATTAAGTACTGCTTGTGAGAAAGACTGGAAGGGCAAAGCTCCCCATCGGCACAGAGTACGACAAGCAGGAACTACTAGGACTGACTTCCAAGAGGCACAATAAGCGTATTACTGCTTAGGACATGAACAAAGATAGTGCAATGATTTTTCATGTGTTACATTTCAATAAATGTAGAAGCAAGCATACAGCTTTCAAATATTAGTTCAATTTTTTAAATTGCTCTATATGAACACTAACAAAAAAGTTAGGGTTTTCAAGTCAAAACTGGAAACCTGTTGACTTACATGTCAATATCAACATTTTACCAGTTCAGGAACTCCTAATCCACCATTACTTGAAAACGAAATAGATTTTTCTTTTTCCTTTTACCAGGTGAGGAAAAATAAATAGGATACTGTAAATAAATCTAGTTTTTCTGACCTTTGCCTCTCCTCTTGAGGGACGCAAGAATCGTATCAAGTGTACTTCCAGTGGAATTTGGAGCACTTGGCATTTCTCAGATTCGGTCTCTGTATTAGCAGTACATACACCTACGGTGCTAAGTACCTTGTGACTTCTGTCCATACGGGGGCAATAAAAAGACACTCCCTCCTCTCTCAACCTCTCAGATATGACTGTTGACTTCTCTTCATAGTCCATGCTTCTTGAACACAGCTTACCAAAGCTCTCATAAGCATGCACCCAGCCACTCGCAGTATTCTGTGTGTAAGTGTCTGCAGTATCTATCTGCAGAATTCAATATTGCGGTGTGTGCTATATATAGCAATTAAGTTCTGTACGGGCATGTCCATTGACAATTGTGCCCCCCCCCCCCTTTTTTTTTTATACAAGTTTGTTGAGTACAGTTAACTAAGATTTTTGAGTAATGGTTGGTTGGGATTTCTTTTTCTTTTTTAAATCTCTACTGCTTCACTCCCTTACCTTTAATTAAGAAGAAATATGACAGAAGAAAAAGTGGTTCTTTCAGTGCGATCTGGAAATGGTCAGCTCCTGGCTCAGCTCTTTCTCCTCTTGCAAACTAAAAAAGGGTCAGATCCCCTGCTCAGAGTCTCTGCCTCTGGGTGCTTGCCGGTGCTCTCTATGGGTTAGACACAGCAAGGTGCTCTCTGGTGGAGATGGGCCTCAGCCCACAGAGAGAGGAGTTCAAGGCAGCCGGCTGCTTCCATCCCTGCTGACAGCACACGAGAGGAACCCGGCACAGGAAGTTGAGCAAGCAGAGAAAACCAGAACCAGAATGGAACTACTACGGCATAGAAATAAATGTTGTATTAACATGATACATTACAGTAATGTAATAACATCTAGTCTTACCATCCATTTTTAACAGAATGTAGCTAAATTATGAAGAGTCCAGGGTTATATTTTTTTTTTTAAGAAATTACTTTCAGGGCTACAGAATGTGCCTTTCAGTGAATATGTTCTTAAAATCAGCTCAAACTCTTTATTTCACCTCAACCCAGGACAGAAGTACTTATATGGGAAAAGACTTCTGATAATAAAAGGGTCCTGAAACCTGCAGACCAACAGCTGGCAAGATTCAATGGCTGAGACTGAAATTAGACAGAAGTTTAAATTAGACAAAAGTCAGATGAGAAAATGTTTATTATTAATATTGGAAGAAACCCATACTAATTCATCCAAGGATAAGATAGGTTTTCTTTCATGTAGTCTCAGCTAGAAACAAATATATTTCTAAATGGCATCATATGCCTCAATCAAGGCAGAGGATTAATGAAGAAATCATCTGGCAAAATTTCATGGTCTCTGATAACCAGGCAGGGCAGCACAGTGTAACGCTCCATCTGGCCATAACAGCAACGCCATGTGAACTCAGCAAGATTTGATACATTGCTTGTGGTTTTCCTTGAAACAGAAAGTTGCTGTTGTGTTTAAGGCAAGTGGGACCTCTACCTTTAGTTCAGGATACAGCAAATTACTCTGCTGTACCTGGTGATGAATACCGGGGTCTCTGTGCCTAGACTTCTCTCTGAAGAGAAAGTTAACATTTCCCAGTAAGTCATAAAAATCTCACACCTCGTCTGTGTTCAGTAGTTGTCTTCTAACTGCTAGTGGCTTGCAGACATTGCCGTGCATTTGGAAAGCCAGTTCCCACGAGCAGCAGGGAGGAAACACACAGAGACTGTATCGTGCAGACCCTGAAATTCTAGGCTTCCCCATCCCTTCAAGAGACCTCCCTGAAGAAGGGAGATGCTACCAATTACAACTAGCTTCACGTAGGAGAAACTGGAACACAGGGAGAGTTGCTCTTTACAAATTTGAGAATAAATAATAAGGTAATTTAACGCTGCAACATCCACTCTAGCCAAATCTTACAGACACGTCAAAGAGCACTCGGGCAGTGTAAATGCTGAATGGTGAACAGTGAGGAACAGTAAGCACTGAGGACTGACCTCTTGCCTTAACCATTAGGAAATTAGTGCACAGGAAAGCTGGGTCATGCCCCAAATTTTGCTATTATTAACATCCAGAATATCAGTGGGTGATATGAGGTACAGAAGAAAAACTAAAGAAAGTTAGCTTTTCTATTAAGAGTTTTTATTAAAGTGTTCTGGCTATAATTTCTCTCAGTATGAGACAGAATAATGAAAAAACCCGTTTAACTGAGCCCAAGCACAAATGCTCCTGAAAACTACAAGGACTGTCAGAGATAACACTATTTGATGAGAAAACCAAGAGCCAGAGGCCGCAGCCTACCAAGTAAAACAAAAGTGAAAGGAAAAGTAGCAGCAGCTGGAATTCATTTGATTTACAACAAAATAATTAAATGCTCTGACAAAATTGAGATTTAACTGAAGTAGTGTGAAAATTCAAGAACTTCAAATTTTACTTGGTGAGGGTAAAAGATAAAAAAAACACCTTGTGCTAGTACAATGGCAATCACTGGATGTAGAATATTAAGGAAAATTTAAAACAATGACAGTTGTGTTCAACAGAAACCAGACTTGTTCACTTCTTCTCTGACAAAAGTGCAGGTTTGCTACTAGTGCCAGTACTAACAAAAGGCAGCTCTCAAACATGGAAGACAATACTCATTTCATCTTAATAAAGAAAGAGCAAAATTTAGGTATGCAGGTAATTATTTGCAGTAGAAACAAGATGTAATATTCTAAGAGAGACCTAATTCTGAGCAGAAATATTGCACTCTCAAATAACCCCCAGTGTGGTTAGCGTCAAGTATTTAAGACTATGATAAGAGAGGAAACATGTCAGGACAGGGTTTATTGCTAACTCTTAAAAGAAAAGTGCAACACACAATTCCAAAACGGAAATCTATTTTTCAACTTCAGTTTGTTCTAGGTTTTCCCTAAAATGAACTGCAAAGTAGGTGCGTATGTATGACTGAAGGGAAAGGCTCAGAAACAGCATACAGCTCAAACATTTTAATCTGAAATATTTAGAACGCACAGCAAATCCTGTCCCATCCTGAGAACTCCCACACACACATATTGATGTTATATTGTAGATCAATATGAAAAGTTAAAGTCAGATGCAATCTTTGAAAATAGATGGCAGGTGCATTACAACTGCTACCAACTGCAAACAGCAGGGCTGACAGATCTTCCCTCAGTGTAAAATTTGTGGCCCCTACCATCTTTACACATTTCAAATTTTCCACAAAAGTAATCTCGAAAACATTATCTTACTCTAATCCAAAAAAAATATCAACAATATGGACGGTGAATTTCATTTTCTTAAATGACTGCACTTGAGCATGTTGTACTGAAGCACAAGATGATACAAGGTCAGTTAAATGGGGAGAAAAGTCAAGTTTGGAAGAATGCATGGCTATTTCATTGCTTGGCCTTTGGCAAAGAGACTCCCTTCTTTATCTTTTAAACACATGGTTGTCATGACTCTCTCATCTTGAAACTGCAGTACTTCACAGTTCACAGGACTGTTTCTTAAAACCCTTAGCAAATTACCCTTAATGTGAGATTTATGAGTTATTTAGATTTTTACAAATTGCCTGTCCCAGGTTCTTAAGAATCCACATTTTCTAAGCTTCAAGTTAATAATGTAATAATAAATAACATTGTATAAGTCATTCACCTTGAGTGAAGAGGGTGTCCTTCTGAGAAAAGACCAGCCAAGTTCTGAAATTAACTGTCCTTTCTCCTGCGCAATTTCTTTCCCAAAACTACAGAGAAAATAGGCAGGGCATGCAGCACATCAAGATGAAAAGGCTTCACAGAGAACATTTTGCTGGCAGTTTTAACAGCAGTATGGCAAAAGAAGACAGAGATGATCTGTGAAATAATCTGGACGTAAAGTCATATATGGCTTTCAAAAGTCTGAAATTCAACCACAAGCCAACAGACAACCAAAGCAACCGTGAGAGAACTGATGCGCTCTGTGCTTCAAAACTACGCCTCCACCTGAGAAACAGGATGCCCCACAGGGCCACCTTCAACACCAAGCGTACAGTCACGACTGTTGTCCAAGGGCAATCCAGCCAGCCTTACTTGCTGAGCAACATTTCAAGACCATCTTGTGGTTTTGTTCTGTGACGTGCATTTGTATCAACTGATTTACAGATGATGCTGTGGTGCTAATTTTGACTGGTAAGGCTACGTAGGGTCCTAGACATTGGAAGGTTGATTTTCTCTTTATTGCATATGATGGGGGTTGTGGGTTTGGGATGCTGTTGTTTTGGAACATCTACACAGACAATCTGATAGCCACTCAGATTTTGGAAATTGCTTCTAACTTAGCTCAGCAGAGCCAAGGTTCAAGGACAGTCGCTTGTTCTCCCAGACAACAGCCTAACAGGGGCAGATACAATATAATTTAACTAAGGCCATTAATGAATATTAAAGGGAATTTTGCTCTCAAACTGGAGTGATTGTCTTCATAAGCATGTTTGAGACTGCATGTGTTTGCCGATGTTACTGTTCCAAGAAAGTTAAGGTATCAGGTGGCAGCTGAAAGATAATTTATTTCTTGAAAGGCCCTTGAAAAAAAAACTTCTTCATTTTTTTAAATATTGCATGGGAGTGGGTGCAACATACAGTGATGACCATCCCGAAATGTAAGCCGTTACAGATCAGTACGCAAAGATATCTAAAGTAGAAGAAACTTTAAAAAAACATGGAAAGAAGCCAATAAAGAATGGCAAATCTATGTCCCTATTAGCCAAGAGAGATGCAATTTCTTAAATTATCTGCTGTCTGGAGACTTTGGATTTAACACAATTCTGAATATGCTAGCTGTACATACTATATATAGGCATATACTAGCTGGCACTGAGGAGGGGTATAAGCGAGAATACTTTTTGAGAGGAGCAACAAGGGAGAGCCCCCAGTGGAAGTAATGAGTGATGCACTGGGAATTAAGTAGCAGGGTCAATTAAAATGCCTCAATTTTAGAAAACCAGGCAATGATATTACAGCTTCTGACTGCAATGTTGTTCTTCTCTACTAAAGCAGGGTTTTAAAAAAATCTGTGATGGCAATATTATTTTATGAGTTTAATATTTCATAATACAAGGGGAAAAAACAGCAAAGGGAATATTGAGCTGGGTATACCCCTACATAACGCTGATGCTAACATTTGTATTTGCAATGGAGATTACTGAGAGGCGTAAGGAGAAAGAAGAGGAAGCGACAAAGTACTCATTTAGGTTTTAGGTACTTAGGAAGCTTCCATGGCACAGGCTCCCTGCAATCTTTAATACATCACACTCACTTAGTATCTATGTTATATGGAAATTTATATAGATGAATTACCTTTATTAATATCTAGCCTGCAGTACTTCAGCCACTCTCAGAGTCAGAGCAGTGGGCAGATAAGAAAAATCAGAATAGCAAAGTCCTCAGACTCTACAGCTGTGAAGAGGGCTAGATGAAAGTATCAAATAAATACAAAGAACAAGCAAAACGATGCCTAAAGCATAATGGAAGGGAACCAAGATGGAAGGCAACATGAAGGGAAATATTTCCGAGCAGATGGTTCCTTTTAACGAGACAATTTATTATGGCCTAAAAGTACAGTCTTCTAAACCAACTGCATTAAGATATGTAGAAGTAATTTTTCTTTGAAAAATTTTCTCAAAAATCTCTTACTTGGGCATAGCACTGCTTCCCTTCTCCATCACAATTTTCTTTTTAGTAACATCTTCCCCATCTTTCCAACTGGATGTGACTTCAGGTGTAAAACTGCACTTCATCCAGTAGTGCAGTAGAGAACCAAAGTTATCCAGGAGTCTGTTATCCCCAGGGCAGTTTTAAAATCTGTGCAAGAATCCTCTTGCCTCTGTTGTCAGTATTAGAAAAACTGGGCCTATCCCAAATAGTTAAAGGCTCTTTTGGATTTAGCTGGATACAATTCTGACCTAATATTTGGACTTGGATTAAAGGCCAAGCCCTTTAAGTCTATGCTAACATCATGAATCTCAGTGCTAGATAATTTGTGTGCTCTGCTGAAGACCATTCCTTAAACTCTTTCAAAGGCCAAAACTGATATAGAGAAATCCAATTATTAAAGTAGCATATCTCAGCAGGAACTTGTATACCAGTTCTTCAAAACCTGTGCTAGTTGCCTACTGATTTCCAAGTACAGTTGAAGATGTTAACATCGAAGTGTAAAGCCCTAACTGGCTTGCAACATGCCTATTCTTGTTTTCTGTATGTTTTATATCTATATCTACATATATAGAGAGCACTTATCTTAAATAACACATACCTAAATTATTAGAATAAAGAATATAAATAGTAGGAAGAAAACACAACCTTTTCCCCCCTTCTACAGTTTGATGACAAGTAGGGCCTACAACAAACCCTAGGGAACATATTAAAAGAAAAATCAGTTTCTTTCAAAGCATACTACTGGCATTTCAAATATTAGGAAATGGATAATGGCTACAAGTATTAGTAATCACCTGGAATTCAAGTGATCTGTTACCTTGCAGTAACTCTATCACAATTTTGATGCCATGAAATTCTAATTCCCTTACTTCAAAACCCAATCTTCCCCCCACCTCTGACTTGGATTAAAGGCCAAGCACTTTACGTCTATGCTAACATCATGAATCTCAGTGCTAGATAATTTGTGTGCTCTGCTGAAGACCATTCCTTAAACTCTTTCAAAGGCCAAAACTGATATATAGAGAAATCCAATTATTAAAGCAGCATATCTCAGCAAGAACTTGTGTATCAGTTCTTCAAAAAGAAGACCTTCTCATATTCATTCTTTATTTTTAAAATGTATATTATTTTGACAACTACATTGGCACTTGTCAGAGGAAGCTGAGTATTAACACTTGAAACCAGTTCCTTGGACATACCAAAGTTTCAATATTATCACATACTCATACACATAAAGATTATATTAGATTTCATAAGATGAATTCTTCTCTAAGTAGAGCTCTGAAGGTATGACTTCTATTCTCAGGGGAAAAAGGAACAGAGAGGATTTCTATAACTCTACAGTCTGCATGCTGTGCAAGTCATGTAGCAATAAATAATTCATATTTTGACCTTACGGGATACCTTTTACCCATGGATTTCAAAAAGCTTTTGCAAAGGTGGATATATGTTTTATTATCTGCAGTTTATAGATCTCAGGACGAATGGAGAAATAAAATGACCTATTCTAGGTCATTCAGTAAGCCAGGTGTATTTAAGTGGGTAATACCAGGCACGTTGCCTTTTTACTCAGGTTGCAACTTACAGCGACACTATGAAAACAGTCAGATATCTCCTTGAACTTCAACAATACCCACGAGAAAGCACAATGGATGTTAGCTCTTTTACAAATACACATGTCTAAACATATTCATGGAGGAAAAGGAGGAAAACATTACTAACTCTAGGACTGTGGTACCAGGACAGTACAGAAATGCCCCAGATTCATCTTGTGCAAAGACCCTGGAAAGGCCACTGGCTACGCAGCCCGAGCTGTTGGGATCTGCTGAACTGGGATCAACACAGCTTTCTCTTCCACACTGAGAATTTCTTGGGAGACCGTATCAGATACCAGACTGAACCTGAAGAAATTGGTAGTAGTTGTATGTATACTATGAATACAGTATAGTATATACTGTACTATATGAATTGTACAGAGAGGTACTTCAGCAGATTATTTTCTGATATTGATTTTATGACACCTTGTGAACAGTTCAACCAGAAAATAATTCATTTTAGAATGACTGATTCTACTTACAGCAACTTTACCAGAAAAAGATACGCTACTATGACTTAAGTTATGTAAATCGGAACTGAGGCGCATTAAAAATTCTAGGAAATCTAAGATACTCCTATATTTTCAGAAGCTAAAAAGTGGTGTTTTCCCTGGTGTTCATACTTCACTTTAACTTCCGAAAAATATTTTAAATAAAAAATAAATGTGCAAAAAGCTTTGTAGAGAAAACTGTTTAATTGCAACCCTAAACTGATACATAAATATAAGAATATTTATGAGAATGCACCACTGTGGGAAGACAGTGTATTTGTGAGTTAACACCACAGCAATAATGCTTTGGATTAAATACTTAATCTTGCAATTCTCTGAACTGTCTTACCTAACATTAAGTCCAAGGCTCCATTCATGTCCTGAACTGTAACGATTATGTGTAAATGCTTTCTTGGAGTAAGGTCAGAACGTTCTTTACTTTTCAGGATGGAGTCCTTACGTTGCCTCAGACTGCTGAGGACTTTAGAAGCATGTACCATGCATAAATTACCTGTTCACCTGCCCTCTGAAGTGCAGCAGTAGTAGGACCCAAGGTCCTTCCTTATATGTTAGCCAGGAAAGATAACAAAGAAATAAGCCTTGGGTTGTTTCTTTGTTTTGCTCGTGTTTGTTTCTTTTTCTTTTTCGCCAGAGAAAGAACATAGAATAATCTGACACAGAGGGAGCTTACTCTGTTCAAATAACATGATGTTTAAACAAACCAAAGATTTATGTTTTACAGGGGAAAAAAATTATCAGCCCTGTTATCACCACGGGCATGTAACAATTGGTAGTAAAACACTATTTCACAAAAGGTCAGCACTTCAAAGCTACATTTAACTAACGCCACCATTGGAATGCTTCCTTTACAGAAAACATGTTTTTAAAAAGAAAAAAGAAAAAAATAAATCACAAACCACACACACTCCTTACTCTGCATGTGCTAAAATGAGGTAAACCGAAACCTGGCTATTGACAAACCAAAGTACAGTTGCAAAAAAAACCCAAAACCCAACTGTTCTTTGTCTATGCAATCAGAATGAAATGGAGTTAAAAGATGTACAGCATGCACTGAGAAAAGACAGATTTGCCAGAATTTTCCTGGGATTAATTAAAGGGGAATCATTTTAAATCCCTCTCTTCTTCCCAAGCCTCTCCAAGCTGAATTTACTCTACTTAGGTAACAAATGCAAAGTAGAGAGGGAGGCATGTGCTATTTTCCAATCAAATCATCCACAGCAAAGCAATCTGGTTTAGAGAAGAGAATTTTTTAAGCTTTCATAATATAAAATCATTTGGAAGACCCAATGAAATATATGTTTCCATACAAATGGAGTCCTTCAGACAGTAAAAGAAAATGTGCATATATGTCATCAAAAAATTCCTGCGCAGGATTTACAAGAAGCCATCGAAAGTCTTGATACTTATGGCCGACTGCAAAAATATATCAATGTAATGGAGAGATGAAGTAATGCTTCTTGGTGGAGTTCAGTCTCCGATTCCCCTACAGCTGACATGTAAACAGGAACATCAGCGTGGAGGACCGGGATGAACACAAACCCCCATGCAGAAGGAGACGGACAATTATGATTACCACATATAGCACATGTTCCACCACAATTCACCCCATACCTTCTCCGTATTTAAGCTCCTTACCTTTTTTTCATTACTACTTTCACCACCTATGCTTAAGCAGAAATTATTATAAGCTTATTAGCTGTAAGTGGTCACGTCTACAAACATGGGAAGGGCTGGTGCTTGGTGCCAATCAGCTTTCACTAATCTGCACCCTACCAGTGCTCCCACTGTGCCTCGGGATTGACTGTCAGGAGGTCAAAACTGTCCCCTGAGCCAACGGGGGGGGACACAAAAATCACGTTCCTGTCTCCCTCTCCTCTGCTAAAGGCCAGTATCAATCTAATTCCAATGTCTATCGAAAATGAATATGTTTAGTTACTTTTTCTTTTTTTTTTTTTTTTTCCTTTCTTTCTTTCATTTTCAAGGCATTTGTTGTGTCACATGCATCGTGCAAAGCCAGCCATCTCCACAGCTTAGGTGGGGAGTTGCTTGAAGAGAAAATCTCTCTCAGAAGATCATACACCTCAGGAGTGGGGATCTTTGTGAGGTCCTAACTCGTTTACAAATTAAGAGCACTAAATTCAACACCTTCTTGTAATAAATATTTCACCTTTATTTTGGTGCTTTATGTAACAACAACAACAAAAAAAAGTCTAAATTTGCACCTTGTCTACTATTCCAGTAGCAAAATAAATGTATCAGGAAAAAACAGTTCTTGTAGCTAGATCTATATAAGCAAATTACTACTTTTATTCTCCAGTTACACAGCCAGCACTTAGCTTCGTAAGCAGCATGCAAATAACTATGTGTTGTACTATATAGTGTAACTATAATCTATGTATTAATTTATTTGTAATGATTACACAATGGTTAATGATAGGTTAAAAACACCTCAATATCCAGAATATTCCTGTGACAATAATTCACTTGTTGTAACCTAAATATTACTGGTTTAGCAGTGACAGTGCCCTTTTGCCACACTAATTTCAAACCTGAGTTGCACTATGTCAGTGTGGACACAGGTGAGCACAAGGACAACACAGGACAACACAGGACAACAAGGAAAGATTCCAGCGGGTTTGGAAAGTTGTCTTCTGGGAGCAGGAAAAGCCCGTGATGCTTTACTTCTATCTGTATGCGAGATGCAGTCTAAGAAATCATAGCTTTTGTCAGTTACTCTCAGAGCACATACAAAGGAAAACTAAATTAGATATTTAGATAACACTGAAAGGAAACTAAGCTTACACATATTGCATACAGGCGTTTCACCTACTTACCAAAGGGTAGATAAGAACTTTTTGTGCAACTCATAATGGAAACCTTCGTACTTAGCTTTGAGTGATACTAGAAGAGTCATTTTAACTATTTTATTTCCAGCAACAATTAGGAACTGTAAGTGTCTCTGTTATACTGGCGAGAAATAATGATCAGAATTTAAAAGAAAACGCGGGCACTGTAAAGCGTATGTCACTGGTAGTATATACTACATGTACATAGTAAATGCTATATATATAGAGAGAGAAAGTATATCCTATATTAAAAGTTTAATATATCCCTCAGTTTAGTCGATGCGTTAACATGTTTTACATTTTATAGAAGCATGTAGTGTATTTTAAAGTAATTGTTGCAGATATTTCAGTTACTGGAATACAAAACTAGTTAGTCTATCATTTACAAAACAGCTGTGAAAAGTGCACGTCCTTCAATTAGATTTCTATTTTAATCAGTGAAACTATGGGAATAATCCCGTAATATTTCAAAATTGTTTCAATAATAACATTTCAGTAATAACATTTCAATACTTTTTTTGTACTTCAAAAAGAACATGAAAGAACATAACTAGATAAAATCGCTTCCTTTCTCAAGTATGAAACCCATGTCTCTAATTCATTTTCCTTTCTACTCCACATATTAAGAACATTTTTTCTCTATTGGTTTTTGCATCTCCCAAGTACAAGAAACCCAGAATACCTACGTGAAGCTGGTACCTACGAGGCAGAAAGCTGGCAATAACTGCCCCTGTTTTCAGGAGGAATAGCTGCCCTGCAAACAGCCCTAATTCGCACAAGTCATTAACACAACAGAGACAACCACCTCAGGTTGAAGAATTAGGCTACTACCTTTAGATCAAGATTACTCAATTACGTTTTCACGAGGTCTGTCGGGGTAACTCCGCCAACTCACAAGCTCCGGCGGAGACCGGCTGTAAGCCCCGCAGCCCAGCCTCGGCAGGCGGCACGGGGCAGCACCGGGGCTCACCAGCCTCCTCTGATGAGCCGAGGCTTCAACAGGTCCAGGCAGATTTCGAGTGCAGCTCAAACTTGGGTATCTGCAGGCTGCTCATCAGGGAAAGTGGGGAATGCACGGGTGGCATTTTTAAATGACTTAAAAGATTGTTTTGGTGGTGGGGTTTTTTTGGTGGTGGTGGTGGGGGTTAGAAAACTGTAGAAGGAATTAGTCTACGACAGTGAGTGCTGTTTGGCATTTGAGAAGAGTAGTTTTCGTTTCACTGTATTTAACAACCAGGAAAGTTTCAAAATCTTATGTGACCGGATCAAACTCCTGTGGTAGCAGTCACTGAGCCGTTTAAGTGCCTTAAAGCTTTCAGCAGCAGCTCTCTGCTGCAGGTACAGGCATGGCTAAAATGAATACAATTTGTCTCCAAAAAGAAATGGAATTAAATCCAGCAGTCTATGCACAGTGCAAGCTTCAGCATGATTTAAAAAGAAAAAAACAAAAAAAAAAACAAAAAACAAAACCCAACCAACCACCCTTTATTTTATCAGTATTTGAAAACTCTCCCTTCCTCCAAAAAAGCATTTTTCAGTATCTTATTTAGCTTATTACCATATGCTTGCAATTTCTACTCTCTGTAGAAGCTATTCTGGAAAACCAAAGGAAAATTTTTGCGAACCACAGATATAATAAAATAACCCCCTCCATGAAATGGTCTAAAAGCTTGGATTGCTTCTGCTCCACCTCCCCCCATCTGGCACACGCATCAGATTACAGGCCAGAAGGCAACGCGAAGAGAAGGAAAGGGAGATAGTGGCTGGATCACAACTAGAAGGAAGCATGCCTTCTATAACGCAGACTTTTTTCCCGAATGCCGATATGTCAAAGCGTGATAAATAAAACCAAACATGGGAGAAGTCCACACACGTGCACGGACAGACACACAAATATGCCCCCCCTGCTTCAATCAGTTCCCTGAAAGGCAGTGAATTACACGAAATAATGCTTGGATGACTTCAGAACTATCACTCTCTGCCAAAAGTGCAACTGGGCTTCTGATTTTGTTAACTGACAAAGTTCACAGGAAAGCGGCAATCATTCATCTCTACTTCACAAGACTCTCTCGCTTGTCCTAATTTGTGAAGTATTTCATAGTTACAAACAAAACTGAAAGCCACTGAATTGTCTAAATGCCACAATATTGTCAAATAAACACAGTTTATCAGTTGGTCTTTCTGCTGTTTGAGTTTTGCAAACTTAAAACTCAACCAGGAAGATCTACACAAAGATGTAAGGAGCTGGTTTGGGATCGTTGTTTCCTAGACCTCTCTCTGAAGCCACATTCTCCTTGTCCCTTCAACCCCACGTCAGCAGCACAACAGCATAAAACTTTCACTGAGTCTTTCAAGCTTGGCAATAAATCCGCTGCAGTCTGAATTATCAAAATTATTCAGACGGTTCAAATGATTTTTTTTTGTTCCAAATGGACTTGGCACGATGGTCAGGAACTCGTCGAGTCAAACACAAGCAACAAAAGTGGAATTCTTCTTGCTAAGCTAATTGATGGTCCTACAAAAACGAAACACGCAACTGCATATTCAAAACTTTCAAAGACGCACTGTATTACAGTTACGGAGTGCCTTCCCCTCTGTGCCTGGTGTAATATGATCGTAATTGCTGTGAAAGGGCGAGAGACCGACTATATGTTAAATCCTGCCATCTGTAGGTGCTTTACACAGTTCCATTTGCTGCTGCCGGGTCAAAAGTTTACCCTATTTTCGCTTGTTCATAACCAATCACACAAGTCTCTGCTATGTGTAATCTTTGACCCACTCTCAAAGCAATTTTTGTATTATACAGTCATATGATTACACTGAAAAAACCCACACGTTTTATTAAGAATATGCTTCTTGTTGGTTAGCTTAATAATTATTATTATTTCCATATTCAGTAAGCGTACTGTGCTGACCTTGTTCTTCCCAGTTAACTCCCTTGAAGCACAACCATAGTGCCACGAATTCTCCCTGCAAAATGCTCCAGTATTTCTGGCTACTTGCAATCCAGAACCACATGCAAAACAAGGCTGCAAAGCATTCATGGTACCTGTTGTTTTTAAAAGTAGGAGGAAGCAACTGCTCAGTTTGTCCTAATAGGGAGATTAAATTAATGTTCCCAGTCAAAACAAAAATTGTCTCTGAAAATTAGGATTGTCATAAGAATATCCCTACATATTTACCTTAAAAATTAAATATGCAAAAATATATTGCATGGAAACATCTATGCTATTGGTATTATTATTATTAAAATATCTAAGGAACAAGTAGTCCCAGGAACAACAGAATTAATTAAGCCTCATCTCCCACAGATTTACACCTCCTGGTTGGTTGACTTTGGTGTCTAGAAAGGTGAAAGCTTTAAACGAAGCTTTCCCACAGTTGGGACATTTGTTTAAAATCTCTCTTTTCCCATCACTAGGATTCCCAGGCAGCTAATAAGATTATTTCACGCTGTAACCGCCCCCTCTGTCAGGGCACCTTTATGTGCTTCCACCTATACTCAGCTATTTATTTTCACAAAACTTGTGGGATCTGAATTTTGAGACCTCCGCTGTGCCAAAAAATGTAACTGAAGTCACCAATAGGCTCAAAAGCTACTGAGGGGAGATGAAGGGATGTTTGTTCATGTACACAAGTGCCCAGTGTGACCTCATTAGCCTTGTTTCCATCGGAAATGAGGCTAAAAATAAAGGAGAATATTTCACCTTATTATAATTTCACAGAAAGCTATTTTAGATGGACCAAACTAAACAGGTGGCTCTACTAACAGGTCACCTAAAAGTAGTACAACAATATTTAAATCCATCTCATAGATTTTGCTAGACAGTTTTCAAAGGAAAACAGACACACAGGGTCCATTTATCTTCTAATAGGAAATACAGATAAATAGATACATTTCCATAGACATGTATTTTACTGTAACCTATGAATTGTGATAGATTTGCGATCCTTTAATTTTTTTTTAATCTAGCATTTATGCAAGTGTGTTTTGTCTCCTAGGATATAAACACAAGTCAGCACTCACTTGAATAGCTGCATTGCTCCATTTCATGTTTGACTCTTAGATGCTAAATCCTTCTTAAATGTAACAGAGAACAAAAGCAAGGCCATGCCACTGAGAAGTTCAGTTAAGTAACATATACCAGAGAATAATCAAACAAGTAACAGCCTTAAACCATTTCTAAGTAGGTCATAAAATATGTTGATATACAAAATTCAAATAGTTATGAAATCCCAATCATTTACTAAAAGACAGGGTAAAAACTACCCCAAAGAAATACATCAAAATATAGATTCTGAGGCCAAAACAGTCCATCTTCTCACCTCTTGTACAACAAAGACCATAGGATTTTATTCAGCAGCTCCTAAAGCAAGTCTGATATTCTGGCATCTGCCAGTGAATTTTACTGCATTTATGTATTGTTGCCAAGAACCCACCCGTTTCAGACCTGACCACGTCTGGACATAGATAAACTGTCAAAAGCAGAAAAAACAAAATATGCACTTCTAAACTGGTGTTTGTAGTTGGAGACGCTTCCATGGCTCTGTTCTGCAAATACAGTTGAAAAAAAGTTGTTCCATTCTCAATGAGCTGTCATTCATGTCTAAAAGCTTTAACGAACTTCCACACAAGGTAGACCTTTGATCTATATGCCTACCTAATACTTGAATAATTCTCCACATGACCGTAAAGATTCTGCATTTTTTCTCATTTTTGTGTCCCTTATTAACAACAGTGACAGAAGATTAATTTAAAATCCTGCAGAAACAAAGAGAATTTTAAAGTATCACAACTTTACTGAACTCTGTATTTTTTCTTGCTCTAGGAAAATGTAACAACTCTATCTGAAATGTAAGCCAGATTTGAAAGAACAAACAACAAACAAAACTTGAGTGAAGCTCTGAGACCACCTTTTAATTATTAAAAGTAAGAACTGGACCCTTAAAGTATAAACATACAGAAATCTTCTACATGAGAATATTGCTAGGTAGGAGTCCCACCAGAATAAAAATAAACAGGAACTAAACCCAAGCTGTTACACACTCTTTAAGGAGCCACAACTCTTTAAAATGCTATCCTTCAAGTCACATACTACTTTCATAAACTGATCAGTCTCAGTCAATGCCTGATCTTTCAGAAAAGAGGAAAAGCTACTGGTAATGTTGTATTTCTTCTAAACAAACAAACAAAAAAGTAAAATAGAAATAATAATTTTAAAGCAATGAAACAGATTTATCCAACTGGAAAACATGTTGGCAGATGTTATTTTATATGTCAATATACAATAATGAATAATAAAATAATTAATACTAACAACCGTATACCAGACATTAACTATTACATACTATATAAAATTATATACAACTTAGATGTTTATTTTACATTTTTTTTAATTATTATATACATAAATATAAAAAATAAATCAAATGTGTGCACATACACACAGCATTCGGACACCTGCTAACAGGATTGGTGTCACCTATGATCCAGGCCAGGAACAAGTGAATAGTCTTTCATCCAGGGGAAAGCAAGATAGATTATATTCAGAGGAAATACACTCCACTCAGCTTATCAGCAGCAGAATGGGCAAAGAACAGTGGAAAAAGACTGGTGTAAAAGAAGAAATAAAGAAAACAAGGCGACAGAACAGACTCTTAAGAACACAGATGTGAAGGCTGAAGGTACCCAAAGGTATCTACATGTCTCAACACAACGGAATTTTTCACCTTGGCAGAAAGGTTTGATCAAGAGCAGAGCTCAAACAACTGCAAGAGACGACAAGACCGAAGGAGTGAAGTGAGAATTCAGGAAACCTGACTCCAACCCCAAGGTGATCCAGTATCACGGAAACACTATAAAGCCGTTTTCTATTTTCTCTAAGTTTGTGCATCTCTTCTCATTTTTCTACAATGCAATAAGTGATTTTAGAAAGTCTGCAACGGAGCATGAATTTATACTATTCTTTACATTACCGGGGCAATTCGGAGAGTTCAACACCTATCTTAGCAATTTGGTTAGCTGACTCATGCAGGCCCCATTCCTCATAGGGAGAAACAATCTGTCCCTAGCAAACAGATCTTTCATGCCAGAGCCAGAAACCTTACGGGAGTCTGATGAGGCTCAGGGGAATTTGCAAGTAGCTGGATTTCATGTAGGTCCACAGAGCAATGACACAAGGTAACTGCGATGCAGGAGAATTGCCTTCATTCAGTTTTATTTAAGAAAAACAATTCTGCCATACATCCTAGAGGCCAGGCAAGGCAATGACTCCTTAAAACAATGCATATATTTCTCTATTTGACTGTATTTGAGTTAAGTAAGCCAGATTATTTTTATAAATACACATACACCAAAGTAACAAAGTACCATCAGCTGAGAGAAATACAGTAAGTCTAGATCTTAAAGCTAGCACCCTCTTTGTACATGATTTTTCTCTTACTTAGTTTTCACCTGAACCATCTTCATTATTGCAAGAGCTTAATGGTTTCCCAAGTGTGAAAAATCTTAAAACAGTAAATCTGAAAAAATGCAAAAGTTAAAAAATATAAATCATATAAAACTCTAAATGTTCATTTAGTATTTAACCTTATGATGATCAAAACAAACAAGTGTGGAGATTAACTGTTAGAGGCATTTGGTTTGGATGACCTGCATAAATTAAAAAGGTATGCAGTGGTCTCATGAAATGGGTATGTGTATTATCTCAGGATAATAAAAACTTTATAGACTATAGCTGCATGCTGACACGTAATTTTTATTTTTATTTTATTTTTTGTTTTATAAATATACAGAGCTTTCAAGCTCTTTTCAGGTTTAGTAGTTACAGTCTCGAATTAATTTTGAAATTCTCCTAAAAGGCAATATAAAACTATACTATCGAAATCCACTCAAAAATTAGTATTTGACTTCTCAAATGGAATTAGAAGTTGGAATCTGAATTATGTCATATGCAAATAAGATGCATTCTATATGGCATGGTTGTTTGTAATTGATAAGGGCATTTTTAATGAACTGTTTTAAAGGATGTGGTTTTCTGTTAGGAGAGGTCACTTACTACAAGGGGGTTGCAATTATATTTCAGTGGCTGGATGCAGATCTTCCCACCAGCTAATTCTCATGGACCTCACTTCCTAGTCCTCAGGGTAATCACCAACCTGACCAGCCTGCACATGCCACAAGTAGCTATCCTAGAAACATGGTCAAGATGCCATCATGGAAACAAGACCAGACCACGAGAGAAGGCAGGCTCTTCTACCTGGTCCCTTCCACTCCACTTTCTTCCACTCCTCTGGAGGCAGCCCTCTAAATCGGATTGTGGCAAGCCTCCAATACTGTCCAGCTGCTGGGCAGCATTTGCTGCTGCAAAGCTGCTCTCCATCTCCTTTGGTCAAAAGCAAAGCAGATGGAAATTTCCTGTAGGCTGGTCTTGGCCCACAGACAACTGTTTGGACCATACCCCTCTATGAATAAGAGCAATCTATTCATTGCATCGAACTGACTGGCCCTACTGTCCTCTTTCACAACACAACCCTATCCAATCCCTTAACTCAGTGATAAAACTCAGTGCAATGTGAGCACATTTCATCGCCTGTGCTTGGGCTAGGAACTAAGCCATGAAGGAAAATATGGGCATGTCACGCTAAGCAAAGAAACACATGAGTAACTCTGGCAAGCACCTAAGATAAGGCTCTTCTGAATGACTGAAGGTAATGTTATATTGATGTTATAATAAATTATTACCTACACACACAGACACAGAGTAAGCAGAACCAGCAGCAGAAGCTGTGCAACCATCCTCTTCAGAGTGGCAGCTGTATGTTCTCTTAAAACACTGGAAGCCAAGAATAGGAAGGAATCCTTTACACAATTAATAATGTTATATAAAAACCTTGCTGTGTCCCGAAAGCTTCCAAATTTTATTTAGAATTAAAGAAACACCCCAATATATCTAACAACTACAGTTTTTCACAGGACGCAGAGGAGTTCTCACTTTGATTGGTCTTCCCTTGTCTCCCCGGCTAAATTACAGCTAAAAACACTGGGGAGCTCAAGACAGAACTGTCCTGATTTCTGTTGCCTGCGCATCAGATGTACTTTGTTTTTTACGTGGAGGCTGTTAAGACTGCTCTTGCTTTTAAAACTCCATTCAGAAACATGAATCAAGGTTCTGGTCATCGATGTAGCTCTTCTGGTTGTTCCAGTGACAACAAAACGGGTTAGCCAGCTTTTCCTGAAGAAGGCAAAAACTTTGGTAGCACAGGATAAAATAGTCCTTTTAAGAACTACTAACTTCCTTGCATAAAGCCAAAAGTGGTCACTATGAATGTATGATATACCGCAGAAGGTCTTGAGTAAGTATTCTCCACTATTTATCTGATAGTTGAAGAGGAAAGCTAGGAAAGGGAAGGGAAAAGTTTCATATTATGTTTAGGACAGAGTAATGTTTGTTGAGTTCTGCCTAAAGGTTTCTTACAGGGCTTTGCAAAATGCAGTGCTACCTCTTCACATGAAGAAAAAAGCCTCCCTCCAAGAATCTGTCACAAGAGGGAAAGTTCCACTTGTCGATTCCCGCATGCAGCAAGTGCTTCAGTAACCAAGCAGAGCTCCCCTGGAGAAACTCCGCTGGGAGAACTCCCTTTCCCTGGAAAGGCTCCTCACCGGCTCTTCCCAGCAAGCAGAGTACGTGGGGAATATTCAGCAGGTATTTGCTGCTCAAGTGCCTGATATCAGCAGAGACAGAGAAGTGATGACAGGCCCCTTCTGGATGAAAAGTTAGGGCTCTCCTCAAAGGCCCCGAGCAGCCTAAAACATATTTGAACCAACCCGAGAGTGTACAGGAGCACAAGACGAACTCTTTCTTATCCTTTTGTACTCATGCTTTTCTGCCATACTAAGTGCATGAGCAGAGTCAAAGGCAGGATGGGTGAATTAACTCAGAAAAAAAGCTGTCCAAAAAAGCTGAGCAATCAGTCCTCAAAAAATTAATGATAAAAGACTTTGAATAAAGCCAATTTGTAATGGAATGTAAGAAGGGAAGTCCCTAAAGAGAAAAGCTGTCTACCAGCTCTGCAGCAGGTTTTGCTGCCCCATGCAGTTTACCATGGCAAGAAGCCAACTTGGCAAGGCTCGCTCTTCTCCAAGGAGCCTGGCAGCCCGCCAACCACACTTACAGGTCTCATTTCTGCTGCCAAGCTCGAGGGGCAACCAAAGAGCCTGTTTTGTGAATCTGCAGACCTGGTTATGACCGAGAATATTTGTGTTTTAAAATGTTCTTAAGCATGTCAAGTTCCCTCTATTTATATAGCGACTGAACAGGCGAAACAGAATTCACCCAGCTAGAGAAAATGAGCCACAGATTGTTAATTATATGGCTATTTGCACTTTGACTGGAAGAGGAAGTAAGCTGGTTATAACTACTTTGGGCTTTACTCCTGCAACTGCATTGAAACCACATTTATGACAGCTGAAACTATGCAATTTTATATAAATGTGGGCACTTCCTGTTTTTCAAGCAAGTCCTCGGCAGCTCGCCCTTACCTCATGGCAATGTTGCTGGAACCAGAATGTATTAAATGTGCTCAGTTTTGAAGACCAGTCTTAAGATCTTACTTTACTAACTGTTTTTAAACATGTAGATGAAATGCATATATTGGACTACTGCTGTCAATCATGTCTATTTCTAGGACCTAACCATGCTCCTTAGGTGTTAGGAAACACATATGTTTTTCACGTGTGAGTCCGAAACACCCAGCTGTCATCGGGGCCGTGCTCAGTCCCCGGTGACGTGCTCACGGTCACTCTCGGACGGGGAGACAGGCGCAGCGCCTTCCCCCAAGCAGGCAGGCTGTGCTCTGAATTACACATGCCGGCAGATCTATCTTTTTCCACTCAATATGCAGTATTCCAAGTAATTTGTAATAGCAGCTTTGTTATTTTGAACAGTATTAATTCTTCACTGTGGCAAGTCTATGTTCAATTTTATAGACGCTGAGTATGGGGAGTAACACAGTCCTCCTGGCATAAATCAAAGAAAATCATTATTTAACTAGAAGATAATTTTAAAAATACCATTTAACAACTCTAATAAGCAGCAGTATGTTTCCTGTGCCTCTTCTCTTACTTTGCTTATTTATGTTAATTGGATCTCACAAACCAAACTTCTGCAATGAGTACAATTACATAAATCAGCACTCTGCTTTTCCATTGACAGTCATTTTCCTAAGAGATTACAGCAGGAAGGCATCTACAGACTGATCATATTGTTCAACTGAAAAGCAAATGCATATCCAGTAATTCCTGATTATAAAATGTGGTAATTCTTACTTACAAAAAAACGCCACCCACATTTAATTTACAAAGTATTCCTCTTGATTTGCTTCCTGACATACTGCTTGAGAGTCAAGTGCCCCCTACAAATGCAAGATATTTACAGTCAAGATCACTAAAATCCTTAACACAGAGAAGCGTCAGCCTTTGTTTTGCTCTCCAAGACCACCACCCTCTTCTTTTTGACCATTAGATCCAATCCTGTAACTACAAAAACTTGCCAGCTTTGCAGTGCTAACAGAGCAAACAATTACAGACCTCAGTCTCAAACTGGAAGATTAACTAAAGATTCAATTTGAAAGCCCTTATGCAAAAACCTCCAACTAAAAGAAACACTAAAGCTAAAATTTCAAATTCAATTACACCTGATTTATTGATTTCTCTTCACTTAACTTTCAAAGTAAACATGGTATATGATGTAACTCATGCACTTCTTTAAAAGCACTTCCCTTGGTTGCCTTCTTCCTGCCTCAACTCAAGGCATGGTTTTCAAGTGGCAGACAAGCTAATTTGCAAGTAGAAGAGGCTGGTCCTGCTGTTCCTTTTCCAGGTCATCTTCAGCGCAGACATTTGTCCAGCTCTGCAGTTAGCAAGTTCAAAGAGCTAAAGAGCCAGCCAAGTAACCCAACCAAAAATGTGGTTAGGTGGCCCCTGGTCTGGCTCCCTGAGCCAACTCACCCCAGAGTCACGGCGGCAGGGGCACAGGCATGAGGGAGACGGGGTGACGCCTCAGCAGGGAGGGTGCAAGCCACGCTTCTGGAAGCTGTTAGACCAAGCTTAGCTGCAATGCTGCCGTATTTGTGACGTCTCCACAAAAACTGGCCCCATGTTCAGCCCCTCTCCTCCAGACAAAGGAGGACACAGAAAAACCCACTTCACAGGGTGCAGTCTAAAGTTGGCCAGTTACCTCAAAAGCCTCACTGAGTGACATGCTCAAAGTCTCAACTCCTCTTTTGTCTTTTTTTTTTTTTTGANNNNGGGGGGGAAGACTTAATGAAAGCAACCCGAATTAGCTAAATGATACATCATAGTGGAACAATTCTGCTGTTAAAGATCATGCAGATGTTATGATGGAAGCAAAGAAAGCCTTTCTTTAGCTACAGCACAGCTGCTGCATACAACTTCAAAAAGACTTGGCACAGGACTTCAGCCACAAAACTTCCCCTTCATTTCATGCACGTCATCTGAAACTTCAGCGAGCTGCACCAAGGACAAAACTGACACAAGGGTTGTTTGGAACATCTTATCAACAGTGGGGAAGCTCCTTGTGCTGCCAATGCTCACTTGCACCTTCACAAAACTCGACTCTACATCTCCATTCCTCCTCAAACCAGCAATCCCTCAAAAGCAATGATATCTCACACTGCTGTCCCTTGAATTTGTACTTGCATTATCTTCTACTTTAAAGAAGAGAACCAAATTACCACATAACTGATATATATTAAATCTTCAAAAATAGCTGTAATAAAAAGTAAAGGAAATTATCTGTGAAAGTAACATTAGAAAGTATTATCAACTTCCGTTCACATCCTTCATTACCTATACACTGAGCTACTCTGAACAGTCAAGACACCCTGACCACAAAGCTGAAAATGCCATAGCTTACAATCACATTGAATGGGCATGCTTAATGCAGGTCTTGTATTTTCCAAATAATATATGCACTACAAAGAAAATACATATTCACTGCTCAAATTTAAAGTTCAGCTTTTCCCTTTAAATGTATCCAAGTATTACAACTAGTTACGTGTAGTACACAAGAAGAACTTGCACTGATTTTATATATTTAACAGTAAAGCACACCAGACTTAATTTTATCTGCATACAAACATTACACTTACTTTTGATTTCCTTTCAGTGATTATATTGATAGGAGAGGTACCTGAGAAACCTAAACTACTTTAACATACGTGTATGTGTACGATATTAAATTAGAGCATTCCTGACGCATGGGAACAGAATCTTAGAAACTGTTTTTAACTTCTCCCTTTTTCTTCTTTTATTAATTCATATGACGTCAGCTCGTTGACTCTTATGACATTATTAGCTGCTACCATGTGAAGCCATAAACTGATTTGTCACCTACAATATTCCTCCCACAACTGTGAAGTTACAGACAAAGAATAATTTGTCCAAACGAGAAAACAGCAGTAGGAGCAACTAAAATTCTGTTAACGTTCAAACTTTCTAAGTAAAACAGAGTGGAAAAAAATGCAGAAACAAGGAAATACAAGCAAAAATGCACCGAAAGAGGTTTTTTTTTTTAAAATTACTCAATTACTTCATTACTAAGAACTTGCTAAAAAGCTGGAAAACCATGACTTTAAAGAATATTAGTAATGTTGATTAAAAATAGTGAGGAAAACTCATTAAAGCAAAGGTAAAGCTTCAAGTACTAGAAATATTAACCACAGTATTACTGTATTCATGAAAATATAACACTTAAAAATGACCTACTTTAATAATAGTTAAAAAAATGAAAGAATATGGGCACTAACCCCCCCAACTCTACTGGTTTTATAAAACACCATCTACTTCTCAGAATTAGTAACAGACTCATGAAACTGAACCAATTTGTTCAACAGATGTTTCAGTTAACCCAAAGGAATTTTACTTTTCTGTTGTAGAAATAGAGCGCACTGAATAAAATTCCACTATTATTAGCAGCTTTCAAAATATATTAGCTCAAAATTAGCTTTCATTTCCATTCTTGCTTTCTTTCACATAACAGAAAACATTTTCCATACTGGATTAGACGTGCCACCAAAATAAAGTAAGCACATTGATAAAACAAGCCACCCTCTTTCCCCCCCGCCCCCCGTTTTATGGGATATGCGGGAACGGCAGAGTTTTTATTTTTCTTGGCGTTCCTCTCTCCACATTAGCTGATAATCTTCCCTGCGTAGCTCTGCCAGCGCGCTGCCCCGCAGGCCCACAACACCCCTGCTGTTCCAGTCCCGTGCTTTTCTCCAGCAGGCTCTGCGAATTGTGCGATCCTTTCGCAATACGCGCTATTGCATCAGTCTAATTGCAACATAATTTTCAATGCTCTAGGTAAAGCAAATAATTTCATTTTTAACTTCGGCTCATAAAATACAGATTGTTTCCCCCCTCCCCTCCTTTTTTGTTTATATGTTTAAAGATTTAAAGAATGACTTGCACTGCACAGCAGTAGTCAAACAAAAATACCTCAGGTTTTCTTAGAAAGCAGCACTTAAAAATATTGCTCGGTGCCTAAAGCATTACTGCAGCCTTTCACAGAGCCATATGTAGTAGATCCCCCATGAGCAGGCTGGAAGGGGAACGTGCATTCTTACTCTGTGTATTTAATATAGTATTTAGCCATTATCAAAGCTTCGTAGCTTTTACTGTGTCTCTCTCTCCTGCAATAGAGAGTAACAGCTTATCTGGCAAAGACTCACTACGTTTCTAGGCACCGAAGCCACGCTCTTGGTTAATTCATAAAATCTGATCTAATGTTAGATATTTTGCATTCAGGTTAGCTAAGTTAAAACAATATTCAGCTTAACCATATCTTGGCCAAAAAATTCTTTGTTATCTACTGATTATAACAGCATTGTAGCTAGCTACAGACATCACACTGGGAAAATACAAATCCTGACCCTGAAGAAATGCAGATGAAATTCTGACCTCAAGCTATTCTGATAGTGGGCATTACAAACACTGTCTACTTTGTATCTGATACAATAACCAGGCACAAGAGGCATGTGCCTGCGATGAATGATGCATTTACGTGTCATTTTGGTTTTATGTACTTATATTGTCTGAGTTGACAGCTTTAAAAAATGCTTCTTGCACCCCAAATCGTATTATGTGATACATCTACACTAAAACCAACCTGCAGAAGCAGCCACTCTCAGGAGGAAATGTCAGAAGTAAGTTTTAGAGAAACCTAAACTCTGCCTTTGTTTTCTTCTGTGGCATGGTATACACCGCAGTTATGTCATACCATTTCCACAGCACCTCTGCTTCATTCAGCGTACAGAATTACCACTAATCAAACAGTCATCTGTTTTACTCTTGCTATTTGGCGCATGGTCCGATACCTTATTTACTGCATGCTACTCAAATTTTTTTTGGAAGATGGAACAAGTAATTTCTTTGTGAATTCAATAGTGCAGCTGAGTGCTTCATCAACATAATGGTTAGTCCTACTGTTACTCTTTTAATCCTAACTTAGAATAACTGTGTTATTCCTAGCTTCCTAACTAAAGCGGTGACAGCTTTAAGGTCAAAATGATTTCCCAATTCTGAAGACAACTTTGTCTCCAGCTTGGCATAACTCAGACCTAATTTTTTCACAGCACTTAGCATTACATTGTGCTTTATATAGCACTTTCAAACCTCAGCCCCCACTGCCTCACTCACAGTTATCAGTGCTCAGCACTTTTCCAAATCAGACCCAAAGATCTCAAGTCATCCGCAAGACAGCAAGGCACATGGAGTTAGCAAAGACCTGAGAAAAGCCAGGATCGAGCAACTTACCTAGCATCACCTAGGAAGTCTGCAGCACAGCCAAGAAGAAAATCCCGTTCCCCAGGGCAGCATGCAGCTGCGCAGAGCATCAGAACGGCCTCTGCCTCCCTGCGATCCCCTGCCTCGCCCGCCACGCACGTCCCGACTTCTGCTGGAAGTGAGGCAGGGGTACTACAGAGAACAGCCTTGCGCACCGCATCAACCAGATTCATTCCCGGAGCAGGTCCATCCTGTGCACGGAACGAAGCAGGGGTCCTATGGAAAAAAAGAGCATGTCAGCACGCAGTTGAACACCGTTAAATTGTAAGGCTTCCTCACGAGGGGCCAAATGAAAGAGCTTTGCAAAGGCAAGCTCAGTTTTGACATGCCTTCACTTGGACACTGCCACAATGCAAAAATGTTTGCATTCACCACTTCTGGAAAAAAGAAATTGAAACAACAGTCCTTGTATGATGGGACCACACTGACACCTACAAAAAACAGCAGTGGGGTCAAAATCTTTAGATATGCTGTACAGCTCTTGTGGCAAAGAAGTAAACGTTGCAAACGCAAACCAATTCTCTGCATGGGGACTAGCCATAGATGATGGTTAAAAACATATTCTCAAGGAGCTTCTACTGAAATCAAAGAGTGTTTATTTATATTCCAAGATCTCTGTAGAAAAGGACCTTCCAGAACAAACTCCTCTGCCTGTTTTCCTCAAGCCATATCCTCTGGCCCATGTTGATTCAAGCTCTAGTCCTCCTTCGTTCATACCTTCAGCATCCTTGCCAAGTCTCTCCTCACCCCTCCCTCCCAAGGCTTTTCCTCTCTCCTGGCTCAGTCACTTCCAGGCTTGGCGTCCCCCTCCCTGTCCAGGCCATACAGCTCTCACATGCTCAAGACGGCATGCGAGAACTGTGATTTCTTTAAAAGGTTAGAGTTTGGTTAGATCTGAGATTTTCGCAGTCCTGACAAAGGCAAAGCCATGACTCATAAGCCGCTCTTCTTCCCCAGTGCCTATCACCAGCGCTTCCCACACTGCCATCTAACTCCTAGGCTCTGCTTTAAAGGGAGGGACACGGAATATTTAAAAAAAAAAAAAACTTTTTTTTTTTTTTTAAAAAAAGAAAATCTACAATGAGAAATAACTTTTTCCACACATTCTTACAGATAGCTGAATAACTGGCAGGAAAAAAAAATTATGCTAGAGACAACTACCTAGCCTCAAAGGCTAATGTTTTACAAAGTTATAAAAAACTCCAACCAGCATCCCATAGCGGGAAGCACCAGGCAGCCTTCCTGACTGCAATTCCTGGCACTCCCCTTTTGGCCCTTAATAGCCTGAGTCATTCACCTTGCTGAAATGAGAACTGGGCAAATATTAATGCCTGAGACCAGTGGTCAAACGGACGAGTAGCAGCTGCGGGTGGACGGTTCTGGAGCGAGCACTATGCAAGCTGCCTTTTTCCCCACCAGTTTTGCTGCATGCCCAGAAGCACAGTTCAAACAGCATCTTCAGACACCAGCACACAGCCCAGCTAGTGTTTCTTCAGATGCCACCGTTTTCATTCTAGAGGTACCAAGGCCTGCCTGAAAAGCTACAGCTGCTCACAAAATACTTCTAGGCCATGAAAACCTGAAGTAAAATGGGTTGGCATCATTCCTGATGAAGGTCACACACAGCTAACAGAGATAATTTAAGCAAATCCATTCTACTTCACATTTGCACTAAATTAGGAGCAGTCGTGTATTAGTTACAAAGAGGAAGGGTAACTTTGTACAGTACTATTGCTTGTGATCATCTGTCCCTGCCTGGAGGGGACACAACCTTCTTGCATGAAACTCTAGGAAACTTTTTCTTTCCTTTTCTCTATTTAGCAGTTATTTATCTCAGCATGAAAAACAAATGCAGCATACTGTCAAGTAATATACAGGAAGAGGAAAACCTCTCAAAACAGACAACACATTCTTTTAGAGCAAAATACAATTTACAGATTTTTTTACTGAGCTCTTAATAGCAAACGAGACAACAGTTTCTTGATGGTTCTTGTAAATGCTTCTGTACAAACATGGTCCAGAAGAGCAGAGCAAGAAAAGAGAAAAACAGTGTCACACGTTCACAGATGGATGCAAATTATATTATGGATTAAGTGCACTATGACATTTATTTTTCAATAAGAAATAATTATTTCCAAGGAACGACTAACTATTCCTGTGAGACTGTATTTAGTCTAGAGACATGTCATGTACCTAATTTCCAAAAACCACTTATCAACTATGGCAAAAAAAGTATGTGACCCACATGCACACCTCTAGAACATCCATGTTTGTTCTTCTGAAAATAAACTGAGAAGCTTCAACATCAGTGTGGAAAACATAATGAAGCATTAAAAGCGCATTTGCATTTTCAAAAATGACTAGTAAATAATTTTATTATATCTTGAATTCAATTTAGGTAATGAAATCAGCTATCAAGCATCTATAATAGCTAGGTTATTTTTTTTTAAGGCCAGAATAATTTTATGATCAGTAGTTCCAGTTAAGATGAAAAACACAAATTAGGTTGAATGAAACTTCAGAACTTCAATGTACAATCATGGAAACTACATTAAACTTCTTCCTTAAAAAAGAGAGCAGAATTTCATGCACTATTTCATTTGGCAGAGTATAACATATTTGCTGTCAGCAAAGGACTTTTTTTCAATGAAGAAAGACGAAAAGAAAGTATTTCCTTTCATACAGCATTGCCCAACTGATTAGAAGTATCAGGCACTGGTAGTTGTCTCTCAACTGTAAGCAACTGTAATAGACTTAGTTCCTACAGACCACTATATAGTGTTCCTAAAAACTCATCTGAAATCCAGCAGCCCTTCAAAAATGCTATCTGTTTCTTTAAATATAAACTAACCTAATTATTTTGTCATCAAAATCAATACTTATGGGGCTAAAACACTACATCAAGTAGGAAAGCTTTAATGTAAAACAAATCATAAAACACTGATAATGGAAATGCTTGAAAAGGCTCTAGGACTGCATATATTTATATAAGACTTGTGAATATATCAACACTCAGTTATATACATCAAGAAAAAGGTGAGGCTCAGTACAGTGAACTAATCATCAAAAAGACTAATCTTCCTTACAACAAGCGTATTCTTACAAGGACTTAAGCCAATTGGCTAAAGTGTATTGCACATCTTACCCAACAGCAAAGATTCATGCAAGACCATTAATTCATTGTAAGGTAAGATTCCCGTCTTCTTAAGTAGTTTCCAGCATTTCTGAAGTACGAGTTATTCCCTGAAAACCTTCAGCAGCTTTTTGTTACTAACACAATTATTACAAAAACCACACTACAATGCAAATAGCGTATTTACGATGATCAATGTACTGGCATCATTTGATGAGGGATTCTTCTCTATGTGGTAAAATTAATTCTGTTAAGTTTGTTTAGGGAAGTTTTTCTTTAAATCATCATAAGGAACATAATTCCTACAATACTAGAACTTTCAGTCATGAAAAATCCCAAAACGATGCTTCCCTTTTTAATTTCAAGAAATATCTCAAAGAATTGTAATATCCTAGATAACTGCTGCTACACTAGCGTCAACACAAAAACTATTTCATGCATTGATCAACATGTATAGTGTAATTTTTATTTCAGTGTGTTCAAATAACATGACACAATGGCTCAGTATACAGCATTACGGTTCTGATGCAAATAAACAGACTCCCATATTAAGGTTACTGCTCCACAATACATTGCACACAGCTGCTCACAGCTTGTGCTTACACTGAAAAGCAGATTAAAATGGAATAGCAACCTTATACCTGTATTCCATTTTATTGACTTAGGGCATATTATTAAAAAAAATAATAATAATAAAAAAATTCTAAGTTACCAATACTGACAACAGCACCTAAAACTTCCCACTGATGTGGCACAGTATCCTTAATTTTGTGGTTCATCCTTATATGAAAAGAAGCCTGTGTCTTGGAAGCCAAGTCTGACACAAGAAGCACCCACAACACCAACCCTCTGCTGCTAATCCCATCCCCAGCACCATGCGAGATCAAGGGAATTTAGCTTCAGTTAAATATTTTTAAGGTCAAATGCCTCTTCCATACTTTACCAAGCATTTAGGGAAACACCGGGTGAATCAAAGCATCATAGCTCTACGGACATCAACTCATGTCCCCTACTGACTTTCTTACGATCTACAGCAATTTCCAGCACCTCAAGCACTGTTCAGTCAGTTATGACCAAAGGTTTTATTTGGTCATTTCGTAAGTGCTTATTTTAGACCAATATTTAAGCTCACCTCACTTCATGTACTCTACAAGTTGGTTTTCTTAGTCTATGAATGATAGTGCCAAAAATAGATACAGAGTACATAGTAAAGGTTATATAGTAGTAAGTTATGCATACGATAGCAACTGAAATAAATCTACTTATAGTCTATTACGTTTTCAAAATAATGCACTTGAGTCTCAGATTTGTGAAAATTGGAAGTTATATACTTATGTATGATTTTACTTATTTTTTATTAAATCAAAGAGTTATAAAAGCAGAACTGAGTAACAGCACAGCTATAAGGGTATCCTCCATAGAAAGCTAACAGAAGGCGCTGAGATTAAATGCAAATACACCTGTAGTATTCTCTGGCCACTGAACTGGCTCTTAGGACATACCTCAGAATGAAGATGACTCCTGGCACACATTTGGCAGTACTGTACCAAAGCAAACCTTTTAAAGTTATCCTCCTCTTGTTATCATGGCTCAGAACAGGAATAAAACTGTCACCATTTATTTTTGTGAGCAAAACCCCCTTTTTGCTACAGGGTTTTATGACCATTGTTAAACTATGCTTTAATTTTTACCTAGGTAACTTTCATAAATTCAAAAATACATGATGAAATTCATACATTTCCCAAAGACACAAGAAAGTTCTCCATAGAGCAGAGAATAAAAAATAGCAGAACTGAGAAATTTTATTGCTTCTAAACATACAAAAATGCATGTCACACACAGGTTCCTTAATGGAACAATGATCATTAAACTCTATTATACTGTTTGTGCCTAATTGGTGAGTTTCTTTGAATAAAAAGTTCTTTTTTACACCATCTTACTATTCCAGTAGTGTGCTTATCTCCAGAAATTGTAGGTTTTGAGCCAGAAATCCATGATGAGAAGGAGCAGAGAATATTTTCTAACAGATACTCTGTGAGCAAATGTGGTTTTGGTGCCTCAACGATCAACTCACTATGGAACCCGGATGAAGAAACAGCTTCTTTATCACATTATCTCCCCAAATGTGAAATGGTTTTGACGCTTACCACCAGTGGCAGTTACAACACAGAAACAAAGAATTATTATGATGAGTCGTGTTCCTCAGGGGTCAGTACAGGGACCAGTGCTGTTTAACATCTTTGTTGGCAACATGCACAGCGGGATTGAGTGCACCCTCAGCAAGTTTGCTGACGACCTCAAGCTGTGTGGTGCGGTCGACACGCTGGAGGGAAGTGATGCCATCCAGAGGGACCTGAACAGGCTTGAGAGGTAGGCCTGTAGGAACCTCATGAAGTTCAACAAGGCCAAGTGCAAGGTCCTGCACGTGGGTCAGGCAATCCCATGCACAAATCCAGGCTGGGCGGAAAGTGCATTGAGAGCAGCCCTGAGGAGACAGACTTGGGGGTGTTGGTTGACAAGAAGCTCAATATGAGACAGCAATGTGTGCCCGCAGCCCAGAAAGCCAACTGTATCCCGGGCTGCATCAAAAGAAGCACGTCCAGTAGGTCGAGGGAGGCAATTCTCCCCCCTCTACTCTGCTCTCATGAGACCCCACCTGGAGTACTCCATCCAGCTCTGGGGCCCGCAACATAAGAAGGACATGGACCTGTTGGAGCAAGTCCAGAGGAGGGCCACGAAGATGATCAGAGGGCTGGAGCACCTCTGCTATGAAGACAGGCTTCAGAGTTGGGGTTGTTCAGCCTGGAGAAGATAAGGCTCCAGGGAGACCTTATAGCAGTCGTTCAGTGCCTAAAGGGGGCCTACAGGAAAGGCAGGGAGGGACTCTTTATCAGGGAGTGAGGCAATAGGACGAGGGGTAACAGTTTTAAACTGGAAGAGGGTAGATTTAGATCAGATATTAGGAAGAAATTCTTTACTGTGAGGGTGGTGAGGCACTGGCACACTTTGCCCAGAGACGCTGTGGATGTTCCATCACTGGAAGTGTTCAAGGCCAGGCTGGATGGGGCTTTGAGTAACCTGGTCTGGTGGGAGGTGTCCCTGCCTATGGCAGGGGGGTTGGAACTAGATGATCTTCCTACCCAAATCATTCTGTGATTCTATGATTCAATATTAAACCCATGAATTTCTGAGTCAAAAAGAATGTACAGCATTATTAAATACAAGTTTAAAATGAGATAATTCTACTCAATTTACTAAAATAATCAGGTAACACATACTATGCATATGTATTTATACAGATATATACACATGTATATATAAAACTTAAAAACATGTATAATACATATAATTCCTAATGCTGGCTAAAAAAGAGTGCCCCAAAAATGCTAGTCAGTTCTTCTAAAAATCAAAACAGCTCCAATTTTATGGCTAAATTTGATGACTCATTTTCTTCTTTGGTTCCAGGATCCTTCTGCAGACACCCCAAAAACTGAGGAAACTGCTTTTGTTCCTGCTGAACGAAAATGGAGTAAGTTGCATCTCTCACAAGAGAGAAAATATTTTAATTATTTCAAGCGTTCCTGAAGTGCAAGTAAAAGCAAATGGAAAAGCTGCCATATCTACAGCTCAGTGTAACTGCAGTCCACAGTTTTCACCAAGTTAAAGTAATGCTCTCATGCAAGGTAGGGTGCAAAGAAACTCTGACTATATATGTTAAAAGAGGTAAAGAGAGCTTCACATTTTGCTATTGCTCATCGCACCCTTCGGAGCTTCCCGAACACCACATTTCCATCCTCCTCTATTTCACAGACTATTGACCGACCTCTCATCTGCTCCTTGAGTCACATAAGCACTACTCCTCCCTTCAGCCACTTTTTGGGAAGCTAAGGACCTTTTATGTTTGCTACCTGACTGGTTTCTAACCAGGCAGGCCAGTTTTACTGCTGTCCTAATGATTGCAAATGAGACGACTGAATTTTCCAGTTTTCTGAGTAGCCACTCCACCAGGAGATGTGTGGGAACACCGGCGCGCATGCCTGGCCATGGCCCTGCAGACTCCGAGCTCTTACACCATGTCTGTGCCGTACCCTTGGCGTGGCTGGTACCATTGCACATGCGCAGGGCATCTGATCATGCAAACCACTCATCTTTAGATGCATTTTTTTTTTTTTTTTTTTTTTAATAACCAGCCAGCTGGCATGCCTAACCCTCTATTTTTCTCCTCTCACATGTCAGCGGGACAGTTAGCCTCCCATTCCTATCAATAGCTTGCAAAAGGTTTTGTGAATCATTCTTTGGTAACACCAGGGCTTCCCACCTCACATCTCTTCTACCTCCTCCTTCACCCCACTTCCCATGCACCCCAAATCCTCATTCCCATCTATTGTCCTTCTGTTCAGGGGGCAGGTCTTTCAGGGTGCCAACTTTTTGACCTGCAGGAGAAGGATGGGCAGGGAGGGAGCTGGGGATATTATGCTGGAAGGTGTTAACGGCCACCATCAAATGGTTCTTTGATCTCCAGACAATTACAGAGCTAGGCCTGCTAACCAGATGCAAGGGGCTCCCTCTTTCCCCACTTTCTTCCTTCTGCATCCCAGACAGACAGAAATGCCATCAACTTGAGTGCAAGGCCCTATAAACCAATTATAGGTTTATTTCTAATTTAAAAAGAAGAAAAGGACTATTTTGCTTTCATAGGAGATGTCAGAAACAGTTCACAAACCAACAGTTTAACTCTGAAAGAGACTCTTGTAACAACTCCTGTCTGCTTAAGAGCTGTCTGAAAATATGCAATTTGATTGCTGAACAACACAGAGTTTCTCAAAAGTTCTTATCACAATCATACATAAAAGAAGATAATTTTTTTAAAAGCTTCCAATACTAGACAAAAAGCATATAAGATTGTTTTAGTGCTTTCTCCTAATTAGTACTGCTTTTATTATACAGGGCAAGAAAATGACGATTTTTTTCCTAAACTGGCAGTGAACAGCCAATTCAGTAAGCTGCGTTTTTGTTTTCTGCGACAGGGCAGTGGAAAAATCTCTTTCATTTATTAGGTCTACAGAGACCAAAACTGGCCGGGTGTCAAACTTGCTTTGTAAAAGCTGAGATCCATTCAGCCATGTGTAGATTCCATAATTCTTTACAACCTGTTATCAGTATCAACTTCACAAAAGACGAACCTTTGGTGTCTTCCAACGAGTGTTACTGCAACCCTTTGTAATAGGGAGCAAAAACCTGAACTGACACTGCAACACAGAAAGAAAAAAAAAAAAAAAAAAAGAAAACCCGAATGGCAGTGCCAAATTAAATTCTTCTTAAAATCTAAGATCGCCTTTATTTTTTTTTTGCTAGATGAGCTTTGCATAAAGATATAAAATGAGATCTCCTGCAATGGTGGATAAGCAAGCTGAGTAACTTTAAATTTTAATAACTCTGATTGCTCCAAGCCCCACTGCGTGCACCTATACTACTTAAAGTGCCAGTTTCATCACCTCACTGGTGACTGCAGGGTAGTCACAACTTGTCATGGGGACAGACAGAGCAAGGCCTTGAGCTGAAAGGGTGCTGATGGCAACCTGAGACAGAAAAATTAACTTTTCTTCAGAAGTATGGGGCTTTCAGGAAGGAAGAAAACTACTAGGGTAGAGTGACTTGCTTTTAACTACAACAAGGATAGATTCCTAGATGGCTTTAATGAACTGATTAAAATGTGCTGCCTTGTTAAAAAGGTACTTCTCACATCAAATCAGGTGCACGCTGTATTACATCCAGGGAAAAATATAAAATTTCAATTTTCAGTAAACACACCCAACATTACATTCTTATATTTTCCATAGAAGAAACTTACATTTTCTATAGCAGAAGTTTATGAATAACAACACCTGCAACACTTTTTAATCTCAGACTTTAAATCTGAAAGAACTAATTAACCATTTTATTCAACTGAAATATTCTTGCCGTGCTAAGACTGCTCTGTCTCTGTCTATACTGGCAGCATTTGCTTGAATTGTCCCATTTTTTTAGCAATGCATTCTATTGCATTCTTTAAGATAAAAAACTGCAAGCTAACTCACAAATGTTTCCTACACTATTAGGTATTGTAAATAATTATTTTACTATTAAAACAAGTAATTCTTGCGAAACATTTGGTGTGCTTCACCTAAGCTAAAAGTCTATTGTCCTCATTCAGTACTAGATTTGTAATGCTGCAGGCATCTGACGCAAACATGAACATCAGCAGTCTTAACAAGACCCTTCCGTGCGAGTTACAGATATTTATCAATGCCGATAAACATGCAAAGGTGCACGTGATTTTCTTCAAAGTTTAATAAAGTCTGCAGGGTCTCCAGGTCTCCTGAAAGTACGTGTGATTTTTATCACCACCACATAAACAGATCTCTTTAATACTCCTCACTACGCAGTCTGCAGATCACAGGAGCACAGAGACTCTGAACTTCGTTTTATTTGCACAAGAGCGCAGGGAATGTTACACAGCACCATTTCTCATACGGAGAAGGAACCAATCTGTACTCCTCACACACAGATTCGCCACAATTCAAACTTCAGCCGTAATTTGCTCATAGCTTGAGGGTATGGCGTAAAAATTTTAGAAGTAAACAAACCCAGCATTCATAAATACAACACACCATTTTAGCAGTACCACGTACAAATGTGGCTCATCCACTTTTTGGAAATCTGCAGCAAAACATTACAAGTTTCCTAATCTTTGTCCCTCGCTTGAAGCAAAACAGCTTTGTGTTGCCTCTAAAAATAGGGAGGGAGTAGTGGGGGATGGGAAGAGGAGAGAATAATAGGATAAGTGGGAGTGAGAACTGATACACCATACTGGCATGAATTTATAAAAAGACCACTGAATCGTAGTCTTAGACTATGGCTTTCCTAACAAAGTCAGGCACATTCTCAATTATCAAATAAAAAAGGTCATCCTGTACTTTTTATTTTGTACATGCACATGCAAAGGAAAAAAGGAAAAGTTTTGTTTCATCTGTTACCAAAACCATCATTCTGCAGTCAACACTTTTAATGAAATACAGGCCAAAGGATTAGTCAGAGCAGATTCATGGAAAAACAAAGGAAATCTGTATGCAAATACAAGCCTGTCACAGTAACTAAACCCAAGAATAAATCCTGCTCGAGTACCTCCAAATACTGTCCTACAAGGCTCCCTGCAACGGCTTCCACTCACTCCACCTCCACAGCCAATAGCCACTGCCCTGAAGGAGATAAGTGATACTAATATCATCATTAAAGCACTAACTTTAGTATTCTAAATAACAAATGTGTCATAAACATAGTCCACATGTCTTAAAAGTCTTAAGAAGATTCTGTTCATTTTTTTTAGGGAAGGGGCAGACAGGGACCTGGCGGGGAAGCTATAGGGGAGGCTATTGGGCTATAGGGAAGGCTGCGGCAGAGCTACTGCCCAGCTGGGAAGACAAGTTATTTGAAAGCTATGGTGTTACAAACAAGCAAAGAAAGTTGATCGATTGTGCTTGTGGCAGGAAAACTCAGCTGTTACCATGAGCCAGGGGCTGGCTGACAGAGGGGCACGAGCACGGAGCAGCACCGCCGCGGCATCACAGGCCTGGTCCCAGGAGGCGGAAGCGTCAACCTAAGCCTTCCCATGGCTTAACGTTAGGTCAATCTCAGATAGGGCTTTGCGCGAGTAAATATGACTCTAGGAGTTTTTCTCAGTGGGTTATTTTTAAATATGTGACCATATGAGCTTCCTTGGAATAGGAAAAAAGGGGAGGCAAAACTAAACAGTCATTACATATATGTTTAAATATAACATTAAAAAACCCACAAGATATTTAAACTGACTAGAAATGTTCACTTTCATTTTAATTTTAAAGTTGGCAATGGACCTGGACCAAAAAAAGGTTATATTCTGACCAAGATGCAGCAGCCTGGAGTTTCTAAAACCAGTCTTTAAAACAGTTCAGAAGAGGGGGGGAAAAGAATTTGCTCAAAATCTCTCACTTCGAGAAGTAGCAATTTGGGTTTGAGTCATTATTCAGAGATGTGCTAAAGTGACTCGGAGCTAGAAGAGAAACCTCAAGTAGCAAAGGCAACAGTAGTAAGTTCACAACAGGAGCATGCGGCTGTACAGAGTTCAGTTAACAGCAGCAACATCAACAAATCAGGTCAGGAGGTTTGACCCTGAGTTTTCTCAATACTACTTTCCCTGCAAGAAGCATCTGCGCTAATGCCAAAAAGACACTTGGAAGTCTTTATCGACTTCTGTTTCAAAATATAGACATAAACACATCTAGGTCTATGTAAATCATCTCAAAAGATACAGTGCGATGCTCAGAGAACACATGATCACAAGCATCGAGGATTATCAAGAGAAAAGCTGAGACCCAGAAAGAAGACACATCTAATGGCACATTTTAGGAATACTGATACTGTTTGACTGCTGGGAACCTAACAACTGTATTTTTCCAGCAGTACCTGTTAATGTATTTAGAATCAAATTCCTTAACGCTACCTGAAATTACAAAGCAAGCAACCGCTTGAGAACATGCTTTCTGTGTAGAACCACCATATTTTTGCTTATAGAGAAAGGTATCTGTGTATCAGCTGATCTCAAGTCAACTGTCCCCTTCTGTTTACTTGGGATTATTTGGCTGTCACTATCAATAATGCATGCAAAAATTTGCATAGCTCTGCCATAGTGCTGGTTAATTATCCATTTGCTGAAGTTCTTCTGAGCAAAATGATTTTATTTGTCAAACAAAATTGTCTTTTTAATAGAGTGTTTTGACAATGGAACAGTAAAATTTCACAATGGAACAGCAAAATTACATTAGATGATCTCAATATATGACCGTGTTAGCCACTGAAAGAATGGCACTTCTTCCAGTGTGCACATTACCTTTCACAGTTACTGTAATTGCTTCCTCCCTCATCTTCTGTTGGCTTCCTAACTTTGTACTTTTAGATCATTAGAAGAAACTGATTTTTTGGTTTCAAGAAAAATACACTTGCCCTGCATCTCAGAGTGGAAAACACAGAGATACTAAGCCACCTTTCAAGTAATAACCCCCCCAAAAAAACCAACCCAAACCAACTCCCCCTTCCCCCAAACCCACCGACAGAAGAAAAACCCCAGAAAGACCCAACCCCAAGTGACACTAGTTAATACTTACAGGTTTACCCTTTTTAATGTTTGGATATTCAATACGTTTTAATTTTCTGTGTGTACATCTAGATTTCTGGAACTGCAGAGCACAAAAAAATATTCTGCAGTATCTGTCCCAGACTGCTTTCCTTTCTGCTACATACACACCATATATTTGACATGATCTGGTAACTCACTTCTGGTGGTGCACAAGTACTGCAGCTAATGAAGTTTCCAGTTGTTTATTAGAGGGGGAAGGAAGAGGTACAGTGACTTTTAACCAAGCTTTGTGATGCTGTATGAATCTTTCCTGCAGTGGCCGCTCTTGAACGTTCATTTCAGTTCGAAAGCAGGAATTGTCTTGCTGAGCTTATAGGGTTTCTCTCAAAGTACACAACTTAAAATTAAAAAAAAAAAAAAAACAACAACAAAAAAAACAACACCAAAACAAAAAGCCCCAACCAACCTAAAACCATAACCAAAACAAAACCCAAAAAAGAGTATGAGCATTCACATCACAGGTGTCACGTGTGCCCTAATCATCCAGAGACAGAATATACCCCTCTTATTACATACACTTCTGAGTATCAGCAAGTTCTGTACTTACTCCTATTTGCAATACCCCTGCGGGTCCCAGTTGTGTCCCAGAGCCCTTTACCTCAGGCAGTGCATTTTGGGTTCCCTCACCCCAAAAAGCTGACAAAAGGCTGAAGGCAGTGAACTGACACTGATAGGGGAATGAAAGGAAACATTTAATATTTACAAGAGAAGATTTGAAGTTCCAACCATAAATTAGCTTTCTTCAGAGTTGTTTTATCCCTTGGTATTTATAACCAGTTACCAGATAATAGGTAATTTGGCGTGAGTGCAAGTGAGTATCTGCAGGAGACTAAAGCCATTAAAACCATCTGCAGACAGCAAGTGGAAGTAAGTGATCACAGGGCTACTTCTTTCTGCTATTACCTTTGTAACTTGAAGAGACACTGCTTCCTTTCCATCCATATAAAAACTTTTCAGTGTTCAACAGAGGTAAGTTATAAAACCAAGAGAGGAAAAAGCACAAAAAAAACCCTCACAAAATCCCTTAACACCATCAAAGACAGGTTTCACATGACAATAAGGGTTATCCTCGTTCACTTTGTTTCCATGTTAATGTATGCAAAAAAAACCCCCAAACAAACAGAGCACAGGAGTAGAAAATCAAGCTCTTGAGTTAGGATCTAACTTTGCTTGCCTGAGCAAGTCAGTCTCCTCACATGGATGAATTTTAACACATTTAACCACACATGCACCCTTTTCCAACTATGCTGCCCTTGGTATTTCACTACAATATTCACTATATTCAATGTTTTATCTTACTTTCACTGCCCACTGCATAACTGCATGCACCATTTATGGTACTATTCAGAACTGCTCGGTAGCAAGGATTATTTTCCTCAGAGAACTTTCTCTGAAGTTCATCAGTAAGTTGACCTGCTTCACTTACAGCATCATCTGCATTTAGGATTAGCATTATGCCTGCTTCCAGCATGAGCAACAGGCAGTATATAAATGTAGGTGGTTATTATGGAAACTTAGGCACTTATTTTCCACAGTACTTAGGAAATATATTTATTTAAATATTCAAAGCACATCATCTCCTGACTCAAAGCACAGCTTCTGCTTGAGAAGACTGAGCACTCAGCACTTTTGCAAATCAGCCCAAAGCTGAGCAGATGCAAGCAAGATGTGTATTTAGTGCCAACCTCCTAAAAAGCTGAGTGACATGCGAGCATCCCACGGGAAGCGGGTGGCAGTGCCCGAGGCAGAATTCAGTTCTTTACTTCTGCCTTGGTCAGGCTGCGATCCTTGCCCTGTTCCATTCTCACCATCCATTTTCTCCTACCAGTAAGACGGTATTCCAACAGCACCCCTATGAAGAATGGGTCCATCGTATGTGCTAAAGACAACAGGAGTCCGGTAGTAAACTTGTATGCAGTGGCAAAGCCGAAGCTTGTGGCATCATGCACAAGCAGCCAGGGAACTGAGCTACACTTGCACAAATAACCTGAATTTTGGCATTTCTAACTTCTGGACCGTTGCTTTTGCACCTTTCGTATTCTTTCATTACTTTTGCTATGTCATTTATTGTGTTTTGGAAAAAGCAACAGCAACAATAACAAATCATTGCTTGGCATCATGGCTGCAGGCATGATGAAGACACAGAGAGCGAATACCCCTCAGTCCCAGAACAGATCTCCAGTGCTTTGAGCTCACAGGGCAAGCAAAAGCAAGCAAGACAGCCACCTTCTAATATGGGTTCATTTCATAGATACTATGAAGAGCAGAAAGACAGTGAGACTCTAATCTTTGCTTTCATTCCTAAATAAGACTATTTTCTGAAACTATAAGCAGTACCAGCACGGTGGGCGGGGCATAACACCTCTCCAGCTCCTTGACCCAATGTGGTTCTCCCTCCCTTCTCAGCCCCAGCCCCAGCCGCTGGCCTCCTGGCCAAGCACCACATCCCCATCTAGAAGAAGAAATTTGAAGGAAAGTGGGCAGAGCTAGTCCATGCAGATAATGCATTTATTTCACAAAAGAAGCTGAGTGAAGCACAAGTACACTTAAGGACAACGTCTTCTGATGTTTCATCTACTGACATCGAAATGTCTTAAAGCTTATACCATGGCCAAGTATGCTTGTTTTTTTCATTGAGACAGGAAAAAATGCATTACAAAATCGTTTTTTTCTTCCACAAAAAACCCTGTATAAATCTTAACTCCAAAGCATAGTCTACAGAACTGCTAAAAAAAGGACACAATACAGATTTTCACCAGTCTCATTCACAAAAACAGCTAGAAATTTTTCACTGAAAAATACAGAACAAGTATTTATTAATTCGGCTTTAGGTAGACATCTACCACAAAAACTTGGTAAAGAGGGAATCAACTGAAAACCAGATTTCGCATACATATTGAGATCTGTCAGCATAAATTGTAGATAATATACTAACATTTTGGCTTAAAATATTACCTCCTCCAACTCTTTGCCCCTTTTATGTGGGTTGTCAGCTTTACAGGCCACAATTTTTATATATATATGTATATGTTTCTACATGTTTATATATCTTACATAAAAATAGGTTTCTATGTTTTTTATATATATAAAAGACTACAGCCAAAATTTTATTTAAATATTAATAAATCAGACTTCGGGGAAGGGGGATAGGGAAGACAATGTTTTATAATTTAAGTAAAAATAAAGCATCCATTTTGGAAAAACTGGCATTTGATTAGAAACTTCTCAACTAAATGAGAATACATTAAAAATATAGTGCAAAAGCAACTCTGGTTCTTTGGCATTGTATTTGTTGCTGAACTGTTCATTTATGGACTACTAGCACAAGTTTGAATACAAATGTAATGCGTAAATTACACAGCCCCAATTCAAGATGTCTGTGAACTAAAAATAATAAACTAATTCAAGCTTCATATGAAGAGCCAGATGTTTATCATGCTGGGGAACTGGGGATTTCATATGATGACGTTTTCCACCTTGCCTTTTGGGTTCCCTTAGAAGGAGACTCACACTATTAATGTGTGTAGTACACAAACACCTGATCACATTACAGAGCACAAATTAGTAAACCAGAAGATCTATTGTGATCAGACAATCTTACTACAGGCAGTATATCTAAATTAATTTTTGAATTAATCTTTGAAGTAATACTTTTCTTCATAGAAAGACATCTGATCTTGATTAAAAATTGCTGTGAAATCCACTCCCATATATGGCAATATAATGTTCTGCTGTTTTTATCCTTCCTATAAAAACTTGCACCTTTGGTTATGAATTAAATTTATCTAGCCTTCCTGCCCCTGGATCTGCTTATAGATTTGTTTGCTTAACTTATGGGCCTGCTATTGCAGAACTGTTTGTTGTGTAGGAAAACAGAGGTAAGCGAAGGTCATCTCTCGCAACTCTAGCCTTGTCTTTTTTAAAGGAAGTACACCCAGGTTCTCGGCTCTTTCAGCTCTTTTCTGATTCTTTAAAAGATCTGAATCAGAGCAGTTCCAATTCATGAGCCCAACTTGTGGGTGCCAGCAAACTAAATAATTACCATACCTTAATACAGGAATTACACAACATCCCGACTACTGCAATACATCTTTCCTCTGCTCTATGCTTTCTGTTTACACAACCACATTTGTATTAGTCCTTTTCATCCAGATTATTTGGGAACTTCTAGATTCAGCTGATTATTCACCATCACCCTTCCAACAACCATCTTTGTTATTTTGTTTCTGAATGTAGACTCCATATTTGACTGTATTCAAACGTACGTTTTGTTAGCTTGTCAAGTGATCCATATAGCTCTGTAGTAGTTGCTTGTTCTTCATTTCAAATGCTTTTCTATCATTTGCAGACTTTTTTAGTATACAAAGTTCTATTTGGTATCACAAATGTCAAAGGGCATATGACCAAATAAGTCACTCTGCTTTCTGCTGAACTGGTTGTTCAATGATTCTCCATTTAGAACATATTAATTAGCCAATGTTAACGTAGCAAGTATGTATCACTTTGAGTTTGTCTTGTTCTAATTTCTTAAAATCCTGTGCAATACCAACTCAAACTGTATGGGCCACAGGGCTATCTAAATATTTATCCAGAATGAACGGCAGTCATGGTTCTAATTATACCTTGAATCCCTGCAGTATCCAAATCCTCATCACTTGCTCGCTCTATATATGTATTTCACTGTGCAGAATGACTGGAAGAAACATGGGCAAAACGTGACAGCAGATGTGATTTTTTTTTGGTTTGGTTTGGTGTTTTTGTTTTGGTTTTGGTTTGTTTTTAAGACTACAGTTAGGGAGCTCTTTTACAGAGAAGAAAGTCCTGATTCCTACTCTTTATTCCCAGGTCTGTTTCCATTTTGTTTTTCGAGGGCTCAGGATTAAAAGAATAAAACAAAAAATATTGTTAAAAATGCATAAAGGAACATTATACTGTCCTTGCACAGCTACTGCTGGGGAGAGGAAGGAGCTGGACAGCAACCGCTGCACTTAGTCACCTAAAGTTTATCTGAGCTCTGCTTCTGGAACATACTGTATCTTAGCATATTACATGAAAACTACTAATTGTTCCTCCAGATAAAATCAGAGATGATCTTGTCAAATAAACTATATTGGCTAGCATTAATTATATTGCTGTGTTTTAATTCCTGATTAATCAAGTCCTTGGTCAGCCTTTTTGAGATTGTATCTAAGGTTGGAGTCTAGAATAAGCAGCTCATCCTGCCCAAGACAACATTAAACTTCTTCCAAGTATATCTAAATTTTCCACATATGAGAAGTTGGGGATGGTGGAGTGTGTGTGTGGAATAAAAAAGAAAAATCAACATTATCAGTACAGACAGCTCTGCAGATAATCCCATGAAGTTAGGGGCAGAAGTTGGCAAACTAACTCAGTATGCGCAGTATGCTTAACTACTCTGCTGTTTCATAGCCTGCTGAGCCAGTACAGGAAAGGCAAGTGTTTCATCATCAGCTCATGATATTAAAATATAGTTTTGGATTTTTTTAAACCAAAGTACAATAGAAATACATTCTTCATTTTCTGTATTATTAATTGCTAAGTTACAGTTTTCTTCTTGGGTTGCTTTGCCTTTTATTTTGTTACTTTCTACAATCTCAAGCTTCTGATTTAGGTTTGTCTTCTCCCCCCCTCCCCACTTTGATTTGTTACTGCCTTAATTCTCTTCATAATGTTGAAAGGTTTTAAACCATCATTTTTCACCTGCAGAGCGTTGGATTGTTGTTGTGACTTTTCTAAAGCAATTCTTTTTCAAATCATGTGGCTTACCATTTGTGTATTGCACACTTTCTGCAGTGTAAAATACACAAATATACACAAATTTATGTGCACATAGCTTTAGATATGTACTTTCCCCCCCCTCAACCGGTCCAGACTTGATCATGCGTTGAAACTTGCAGCACTTTCTTTTAGTCCTGTGTTCAGTCTTTCTTTATTTCACACAATGGGATGTCCTGCCTTTTTTTCAGAGAAGGGTGCAAAACACCTTCCATAAGGAAGTTACCATCTCTGTATTTAGAATGCCCAAAGTTACGGTACTACCAGGAGGGAACTTAGTATGTACTCTTCAGCTTGAAATCTCCCACGATATCCTCCTCTCTTCTCCTCTTCCTCATCTCTTGGAGGGTCAACCGTTCTCATCTGTAGTATGACTTTAGCAGATCTTCATCTGACACTCTGTCATAAACATTTAAAATTATTTCCCTCAGGGTTGTCTGAAAAATCACAGATAATTAATGACACCATTTCTGACAAAGTCAGATGTCCTCAATACACTTAAGTCTGTTTCAGTTTTCTAATCACGAAATCTCCATGTGAGGTGGGGTTTTTTTAGTTGTGGTGGTGTTTTGGGGTTTTTGTTGTTTTATTTGTTTTTCAAAGATGTCTTTACGGAAGCAAACATTCCTCAGAGTAGACTTTTGGGTCAAACATGATTATATTTTCACTCCCATTTTTCACACAAAAGGATTCACCGAATTGGCAGTACTGCTCTTCCTTAGCACACTACATTCCAATTTCCTTACACCAAGAGGTGAACCTTAAAAGTCTCCTTTCACCAAGGAATTGAAAAGGAGACAAATTCTCTAATGGTCATGTTTTTTTCTAACTACCGTAGCTTCCCACATAAAAGAGTATCAGTCAATAATCTAAAAATTTTTAAAAAAAGAAAATAAAGAAAAAAGGAAAAAACCCAAAACAATCTCGTCAAGTGCTTTTTGATCTTTGGACTTCTTGTGTTATAGAAATTGTTCACTTTTCTAACACAGGAAAAAACCTAATCAGTGTTCATATACATACATTTTTTTCTTCTGCTATATATTTATAACCTAGATCAGATGTCCCTATACTGGAAACAGCACTCTAAGAAGTCCACAATTCTGTCTCAAGAGATGCCTTAACTTGGTCCTTGGCTCATTTCCATCTAGCTGCCTTTTGGGGCAGAAAGTTCACTTCCTTCTCCACCATCTTCATTTTATTGGACTGGAAAGTGAATTGAATGGAAACAGGAAGATTCCAACCACAACACAAAGGAAAAAAAAAAATCTGCTTCAAATGAGAAGCAGAAAGGGGGAAAACTAGAGACTACTTCAGTTTTTTGCAGCACAAGTTAATCACAGCTGTACTCAAATTAGCGCAGCTGCAGAACTGCCATCTGCATAGCAGCATGCAGGACACGAGAACTCCCATCGCTTTGCTCAAATTAAAGGCCAGCAGCGCTCAAGTCCTCCAAAATAATTTTGCTTTGGTTTCGAAGATACATTAAATCCCTAAATTTTGTCCACATTCTCTGTGGATCGTGGTCATAATTCCATAAAAATGTGGCTGGTTTGGTTTGCTGATGGCATTACTTAGGAACAAAAGTGCTTTGGCTTGGAATGGCTGGCCCTGCATCTCTCCTCACCGACTCCAGCGTATCTCACCCACCCCAGTCTGCTTCATCATTAATCCATGCGTCAATATCTTCCATGCATAAGAAGGGCATTATTAAATTAGTATCATAACCTGTCTCTGACCCACATAACTTAAAAAAAAAAAACAAACAACAAACATACACCAAAAAAAACCCCCAAAAAAAACCCAAAAAACCCACACCAAGCCAAAACCCCAACTGTATTTTCCTTATGAAAGTGAGTAAAACACCAAAGCAGGACAATGAAATAATCTCAGTCCACAGAGATGTAAACAACAGAAGCCATACTGATCCCTCTCATTAATTAAGCAGAGAAGAAACAAGGAAAAAATGAAGCTATGCTCTCAAAGTAGAAAAAGACTAATTTAAAAAAAGATGTTTTCTTATAGCAGTTCTGAGACATTTTATACATTTTTAATGTTACTAAAATTTTAAAAAAATTGTAACTAAAAGCAATAAATCTCAGTTTATCACTTTTGCATTTCTGACTGACATAAGAAATGCTTTAAATGAAAACCTTTCCAAGGCAGTGACAATGTTAGAAACAGATACCAGATAGTTCTGAGATTTGCTAAAGAGGCTTCGCCCCATCACACAATAAATGAGTTCTGAATGAACAGAGAAGACAACACATTTGCAGGCAAAGAAAATTCCACTTCTTCCCAATTATGTAAACAAACAGATAACATTACAAATACGAAGCAGTATTCTTATGGGAAAAAGAAAACAAACTCCTCATTAAAAAATGCCCTTTGCTAAGCACTTCTACATACATCGTAGAAATGACCAGCCTACTGATGCCATTATGCAACCCTTATGTACATATATATGTTGATTTCCATATACAGTGAAGAGTGATAAGATATAATCAATTATCTAATTGGTGTCAAGACTCAAAGAAAAGTCTTGTACATGTTCCCAAATAGAGAAAATCAAGACATCAAATCACTTTGCAAAAGAACAGGGATAGGAAAGATTTAGATTAGCCTAGCTTCATATACCATCTCTGTGATGACAGACTGACGCTTTCCAGAAAGCTGAAGCATCTTTCCCCTACAATTGCACCTAAATATTATTTCCACTGTTATATATGGAAAGAAAATCTCTCTGATCTGACACCTTGACACAAGTTACTTGAAAAGTCTTATTAGCAAAAAAAATAAAACCAAAACACCCATATAAGAGATGTTTCAATCATCCTACAGAACAGCTTTTAAAAAGTCTACAGAATAACATTAGCAAATAAATGAATCTGCAAGACTGTTCTGAATTAACTTTTGTTCTAAATCAACTTTAGTCCATCAACTCAGACTAAGCTTTGACTTGATTAATGACAATGTAGTGTATCTTGAATGCACCTCTGAAGTCTAAAGTAAATTAATTTATCAGTTAATTCAACATGCACACAATGAGTTGCTGACCTCCAATAGCCACCTTGTTTTCTGCAGAATGCTTAAGGTAAAACTGTTAAAAAAACCAACCAAACAAAAACACCAACTAAAAAAACCAAACCAAAACAAAACAAAAAACCCATGCTTGTCAAACATAGTCATTCAACAAGCACTGTGATGAACAAAGTTTGCCTTCCTACAGGTTTGTGCCATGTGGTTGGTTGACTGCGGTCAAATTAAAGCTCTTCCCATGCCCTAGATGTTTATGAAATCACCCTAACCTATGCCAACTCCTTTGGGTCTAACGCCTTTTCTTCTTCAGTTCAGGTACTAATAACGTCTCTCTCCTTTACTCAACTTTCTGTTGTTATAAATGTCTTTGAGACATTTATTCCTCCTCCCCTTTGAGATATTTGCCAATTGTTATTGAAAAGGACTAGTAATTCAAAACTAACAAGTGATGAAACCCTAAGACAGGCAGACAGCCTAATCATAATCATTGCTTTTAATGCAAAACAAGTTTAAACATTGAACTTCTGAGTTTCAAACAGTCATTAAATCCTTTCTAAGAGAAGGGTAACTTGGTACATGGAGAAAGCATAGCACGTTTCATCACATTTGTGTTGTACTACACACAGCTCTCGAAAGCTGATGAGAACAGAGAAACTGCACGGAATGAAAGAAAGCCTGACATTCTGGAAGCACGCAGTTAAGGCGCTACCTTGCCTGGAAATTAAGAGTGATGTTGGATCTGTTACCTGTTTGGACCTAATTAACTCCTTACTAAAACCCTAGCAAAGACAAAGCAATTTTTCTTCAAAAAGTGCTATACCTCACAAGTTAATGCTTAAGCTTCCCCCTAGGCTTTAACTCCATTAACTAGATGTGTTAATTAGATTGACTAGGTAAATCAATCAGGATCACACCTTCAAAGCCTGGACTAGACAAGGCCTAACCCTAATATATATTGAGTGGATAGATTTATTAGCATGCTTATTAGCATAACTGCCTAGAAAATATCCCATTAGGCTTGTAAGCATCAACGCCTATAAGGTGCAATAATATAAACAGATTAAAGGTTTATTGTAACAAAGAAAAGCGGTGACACATTGGGCTAAGTGAATATACACCAGTTAAACTCAACATTCACTTTTCCTTTAATTGGATACAGGCTACCATCTTCCAGCATTACTTAAATGATAAAGGTCTGGCTCTAATACCTGCAGAGGAAACCTCCAGCAAGGTATTACCTGTAACTGGGTTTGGTTCTGAACTCATGATGATAGTTCTGTAGTGGATGTAAGGTCCTTGTGGCCAGCGCTGATGCAGCCCTGGTGTGTGGCATTACACCCACAGCACCTTGCATTCATTGTAAGATAGTCTAGCTTTTCACGGAGGGATAATCTATGCTGTACCGTTACCACAAATAATGGCAAAGGGGAACACGTAAAAAGGGTAGGAATATGCACAGAAAACTGAGGTTTAACTGACAAACAATAACTTGCTCACACTGCACCAACACAGATTCCCTTACTTCAGACTAAGAATTAAAACTAATTCTAACTGAGAGAAAAAAAAAAAAAAAAAAAGAAGCTTTTTATCCCTCGGCCATTTGTGCA